>JAQQSZ010021042.1:0-10008 GCA_028646595.1 Phalanger gymnotis | reverse complement strand
CCCAACCTGGACTGGACTTAGATCTTCAGCAGGCTCTTCACTCCTGCTCTGATCTGCCACTTAATTCCTCCCACCAGGTGGACCTGGGGCCAGAAGCAACTGCAGCTGTAGTTTTGTAGCTGCCCCATCTCCGCTGCCCCCCGGGCAGTGGCCAAACCTCAAACTCCCTGTCCCCAGCAGCTTTTCCCACTAACCTACTCTGTTGTGTTTGGTGTTTGTGGGTTGAGAAGTCTGGTAACTTCTGCAGCTCACTGATTCAGGGTGCTAGGGCATGCTTCACCTGGCTCCTGGTCTTGTTGGTCTGTGCTGCCCACACTGGGCTCTGCTTCGCTCAGCTCCACTCCCCTCTGCTCCCTGCTCCATGCGGGATAGACCTTACCCAGAGACCATCAAGGCTGTCCTGGGCTAGACTCCTGCTTCCCTCTGCTACCCTGTGGTTTCTGCAGTTCTAGAATTGGTTCAAAGCCATTTTATAGGTTTTTGGAGGGACTTGGTGGGGAGCTCACACTAGTCCCTGCTTTCCAGCCGCCATCTTGGCTCCGCCTCCTTACTGACTGCTTTTAAGCATATTAAGCCAAGACTCACAAGTTGTCCTCTAAGACTATTGAGGCCAATTTATAAGATGATTTGGGAGAATTGTATTAGATCTAAATAAGGATTTTCAACAGAGGAAGCTTTACAAAGGCAGGTTGTGGGATCGCTATAGTAGTACTAATAAGAGCTCATGTCTGTAGACATCTTCAAAGCCTACAAAATACTTTCCTCAGAAGGTAGGATATATATTACCACTGTTTTACAGATGAAGAAAAAGAAGTTAAATGGATTGTCAAAGGATAGACAATATTGGACTGTTATAAATGAACATTTTGATGCCTTAAAGAAGTAGAAAAAGATCTTTCGTTTAATGGAAACTTCTAAAATATGTGTTTGAAGAAAAGTGCCCTGAGTTGAGAGGTGGAGCGTCTTATGTGAGTAAAATCAAGGTCATTGTCAATGGATGACAAAATACATGGGAGCAAATAAGGTTTATGAATAGTGGAAGGTGGGGAGACAGATCATGCAGAACTTTGAATGCCAGACAGAGGATAATATATTTGATCCTAGAGGTGATGGGGAACCACTGGAGTTTATTGGATAGGGAGGTCTGACATGGTCAGACCTGAAATTTAGGAAGATTCATTTGACACCTGAGTGGAAGATGGACTGGAGTTGAAAGAGATTTGAGGCAGATAGAGTAACCATCCACCAGATGATGAGGTCTTCCACCAGGGTCATGGAAGTGTTAGAGGAGAGAATGGGGCATATTCAACACATAGTATAAAGGTAAAATCAACAGAACATGGTAACAGATTGGTTATGGAGGGGTGTGTGAGGAATTGAGGATGATAGCCAGGCTGCAAGCCTGAATGACTGGGAGGATAATAGTACCTTTGACAGTAATAGGAAAGCTAGGAAAAAGAGAGACAAAGGGAGGGGAGATAATGATTTCATTTAGACATATTGAGTTCATGATGGCCATGGGACATCCAATTGGAGATGATCAATAGGCAGTAGATATAAGTCTGGATATCAGTAGGAAAGTTAGAGCTGGATAAATAGATATGAGAATCACCAACATAGAGATGATCATTGAATGGTGGGAGCTAATGAGATCACCAAATAAAATAGTTCGGAGGGAGAAGGGAAGAGGGCCTAGATTAGATCTCTGGAAGTCAACCCACATTACTGGGCCTGACTTGGATGAAGATCCAACAAAAGAGACCGAGGACTGGTTAGATAGGCAAGGGGAGAACCAGAATAGTGTCATGAAAATCCATACAGAAGGCTACAGGGAAGTCAAGAAGAATGAAGAAAATGCCATTTTATTTGACCATTAAAAGATTATTTGATGCAAGCAGTTTCAGGTAAATGATGAGGTTGAAAGCCAGATTGTAGAGAGTAAAAAAGAGAGTGAAAGAAAGAAAGTGGAGGAACTGATTATAGGCAGCCTTTTCAAGGAAGAGTGGTTAGGGTCAAAGATTCATTTCTAGTACAGCCCTGTAACTTGATCCAAAATTCCATAAGCATAGTACTGTTTGATTCTCTATCCTGGACTATACTAGCCTTCAATGCCAACCCAACCTCTTGAATATTTTCAAAAGTTTTTATGTGATTTGTAATCCAAAGGACCTCAGTTGAACTGGAGTTAAGTGCTATTGAGATTCTGTCTACATTGTAACATGACTTAAAGAAAAAACCCCAAATATAATAAAACAGATATCTAAACAAATGGTTTTTTCCCTTCAAAACACTAGCATTGCTATTAGAACCCATGGCACATGCTGTTGAAAATCCGTAACAGTAGTAAATCTTTGCCCTTTATGAATGGATTTGAATTTTCTAAGTAGACAGAAGAGATTTGGACTGACACAGCTTAGGGGATCAAGCATGGGAATCAAATTTTGACTCCAAAACAAAATATGGTTATGGTTCACAATGTGGCTGTGAAGACAGCTCCAAAAAGTTGCAAAATAATTTTGAACAATGGCAACATAACTGGAATAATAATATAATTTCCTAAGGTGACTACTTTGAAGGAGACAGTAGTCATTTGAATCTATATGTTCTGGTGTTTCTGTTCAAGTGAGGAAAAAGCCAGATTGATCATTTATAGTGCATGCACACACACACACACACACACACACACACACACACACACACACAATATTGGTTACTTTACAGTTCCCTTTTCTATATCCATACAGTCATACACACAAATTTGTGTCTATAAATATATGTGATGTTACATGTATACGTATATATAATGTATATCTTATATCTGTGTAGGTTGGTTCTTTATAGTACCACCATACATATGTGTATATGTATGTATGCACATATATATGTTCATATATAAGAACATACACATATATCACTGAACCTCTGATTTCATTGATGAACAACTCGTAGATGAGGAAACTCCCTCCAACAATGAAGGAATGCGCCTAGAATCATTCTAGGAATTAAGGGAAGAATTGAGTTCATTGAAAAATCTGAGGTCAAAATATTTATAGTAGAATTTTTTGTGATAGTAAAGAACTTAAAACAAAGTAAGATGCCCACCAATTGGGGAGGGGCTAGATAGGTTGTGGTAATGAATATAAGGGGAATATTTCTGTACTTTAAGAAACAATGAGTATGATGGAGAACACAGAGAGGCTTTATAAAATTTAAATGTATTGATATAAAATGAATTAATCAGAAGCAGAAAAAGTATGCTTAATACCTACAGTTATGTAAATGGAAAGAAGAAACACAAAAGCACCAAAGCTGAATGCTATGAAATTCTAATGACCAAACTTACCTGCAAAGAAGAGATATGAGAAGGCATGTCATTCAGCTTCTTTGCAGAGGTGGAGGAGTATGGTTGTGGAATACTGCACATAATGTCAAACTTTCCCAATGTGCTTGTTTTGCTGAACTAATTTTTTCCTCTCTGTTTTTTTGTTCATTGTCTTGAGGGATGACTCCCTGGGTAGAGGATGCATTGGGAAATGTGGGTGATGTAAAAGCAAAGTATGTCAATGCATATTTATTTTGAGAAAGATAAAATGAAGAGGTTGCCTAATGTTTAAATTAAGATTTGAAAATCATGTCTCACTATCACTCCTCACCAATCGTCTCCTCAGTATCACGCGCTTTTTCTCAGTAAGAGGATTTAGGAATTTTGACAACTTAGGTTGGTGAATATGACTATTAACAGCTCAAGTTAGTAAGATTAATTGTTATTGTTTTTCAGTATTGACTATGGATAAAAATCAGATGGATTTGCATCTGTAGGGGAAAAGAGCCCATGTTCAACTATTTAAATTAATAGTCACATAACACCCATGGTGAATGTTAATGGCTTAGTCACACTCATTTCTTTTTCATTTCCCTAATGTTCATATTGACTTTTCTTGTTATTTTTATTTTTATATATTATTTTTACACTTAGATTTCTGAATATATCCCTTCTCCCACTGTTTGATAACATATTCCTTGTATTGGAAAAAGGAAAGAGAAGAAAAAAAGTAATTCAGCAAAACTAATCAATACACTAATTGAGTTTGACAGGTTATGAAATGTCCTGTGTGCCCATTGAGGGAGAGTCACTTATTCAGCTCTTCTTTGTGGATCAAGAATTAGTCACAATAATTACAAAAGCACCAGTTGTTTTTTTTTTCCCCTTATATAATTCTTTCTTTCATTCTTTCTTTCATTCATTCTTTCACATTGTATAATAATTTGGCATGTTGTTTTCCTGGTTCTGTTTACTTAACTCTGGACCAGCTCATATAATTCTTCCTATGCTTCTCTGGTTTCTTAATTTTCATTGTTTCTTATAATGTAACAATATTTCATTATATTCATGTACCAAAATTTTATCTAGCTATTCCTTAATAAATTGGTCTTTGTTCACTATTGATAATAATCAAGTGAATTCTTTGTCTGCCTCTTAAATTCCATGTTCAGGAAAACCAAGGGGCCACTATTGATTTTACTGTATGCCCCCCACTTTCTTCCACTTGACTCTGTAGCCCAACCAAATATTCCAGGGCCAGAAGTCAGTCAGAGCAATGGATGCCTGGATACTTTTTGTTGTTGTTGTTGTCTGGTCATTTCAGGTGTGTCTCACTCTTTGTGACCCCATTTGGGTTTTTCTTGTCAGAGATACCGGAGTGGTTTGCCATGTCCTTTTCCAGCTCAATTTACAGATGAGAAAACTGAGTTAAGAAGAGGAAATAAAATTAAGATAAAGAAACAAGATTACATGACTTGCCCAGTGTCTGAGGCCAGATTTGAACTCAGAAAGATGAGTCTTCCTGACTCTAGAACCAGCACTGTATCCACTGCACCTCCTAGCTGCCCTTCTAGCTACCTAGCTAAATGCAAATGATAGAAAAAGTGCCCCTTCTTGAGCTATCATACAGCATGTAGGAATTTGTTTGCACTGAGATTTCTAGGGGGAAAACCTAAGATGGAGGAGTACTTTGGGCCTAGCTTTCTGTTGCATGTATTACTATTGTCACTTGTAAAAACTGATTCTTAAAAATGTCTCTCAACTTCCCCCAAAGAGCCTTATATTGGAACTACAACAGCCAGGGCCAAAGGCTTATGCTTCAACCCTAACCCCTGCACTGCATTTCCCATGCTTATAGGGGAAATCCTGTAACATCAGTGTGTTTTTACAATATACTTATGTTACTTAAAGGGTACATTGCTACTGGCGCTTTGGAAGACAGGAGGGCTTGCCATGGCCTATTGTCCTCAAATTCTGGAGAGTAGAGCTGATGTTTTAGAATCTTGATCCTTCTCATTTGATTTATTCTAGGACTGATTCAGGAGTAAGATTTACCTACTGTATCAGTAAGGCAATAAACACAACATCGACGATAATTGTGAATAGGCCTATGTAGTTCTGTATAGCAAAGTATGAAAGACTCTCTATATGGAAGAAGGAAGAAATAAAACATTTATTCAGCCAGCAGAGAACCAGATCCCATAACCAAGCCAATAGCCTCCACAACCAGTTAGCCCTCTTTATCATAACAGCAAGGAACTTATAACACAATATCACAGCATGGAGCCTTGCCATCCCAAAACCTCTTCAACTCTCTGCTGGGGCCTTCCCAAAAACTTACTCACTGACAGCCACCACAGTCTGTTCAGCTATCACAGGTTGACTCTCTTTCCCTCAGCTCTAACTATCATAACGGCCAGAACAGCTCTCTCCGCTTTTCCTGTAACACAACTTCCTTTTCCTCTCAGCAAGTTCCTTCCACCACAGGTGACTTAGGCTTCTTGTGATGTAAGCAGGTCACATGGCCTATTAATGGGTGGGAAAGAGCTTCAAATCTAAATTGCTATTATACCTACTCAGTCCACGGATCTCCTTAAGAATTCATCCTTGTCTATTTTAAAATTTGCAATAGATTTATTCTAGCTGCAGAAAACATGGCGTGTAATACTCTACCCTTTAAGAGGCTGGACTTTTAGGATTTAAGATGGAAACTTTTACTTTGATTTGTTAAATGGGTTTCATATATATCCCTACATAAGATCATAGAATTTGCAAGCTGAAAGAAACCTCAGGAACCATCTAATCATTATCCTTAATTTTACATATAAGAAAACAGAAGCTCAAAGAGGCAAGGTAACATGGCTAATTATTGGACTGGAGTCTAGATCTGACTCAATCTAATGATATTTCCATTATAGCACACTACCTCCCTGTTTTTGATAATAAACTTTTTTTTTCAGATACGGTTATGTCCATTTAATACAAGGGCTCTTTAGAAGGTTTTGAAACAGAGAACACTACCCTGTGTTTACAGCGACTGTGGGCAGAGTGACTGTTCTTGACCCTTCTAATGCCTTGTTTTACAGAATTATGTAATTCAAGGACAGATGAAAGTACTCTCTTAACATGTTCTTCCTTTAGAGATGTGACCTTGCTTATGCACCAGAAATTCAGCAGCATTTTATAAACAGAGCAGGAGCTGTGCCCTGATGAAGAATTAGACAAATAAAGGAATGACATCAACTTCTTCAATCCAATAAACAAAATATGCCAAAAGAAGATTTGAGTTATCTGTCTAATGAAGATTGCAATCATATCAAGGTGTGCTTTACAATGGAGCTTGTTGACCTTTTTGTTTTGCCTCCAGATTTTGCTTTTAGTGCTCATTGTTCTATGTAATTTTATTCAAACAAACAGATAGTTATTAAGCACCTACTGTGATCAGTGTGCTGTGGTAAGCAACAGAAATATGAAAGAAGACAGAAACCCTTTCCTCAAGTAGCTTACAATCTAATAGGAAGAAACAACAAGGAGAATTATGTAACAAATTATAATATGATGTAGTAAAGTACCCATGAGAGGTTCAGAGGATCATGAGAGATTTAAGAAGTGAAGGATTAATTCTATATTAGAAGGAGGGGTAATGATGTAAGGGAAGGTTTATACAGTAATTGACATATGAACTGGGCCTTGAAGGAAAAGTTCTCACAGGTAGAAATGTTTGGGGAGAACATTTCAGACACAGGTAATATTGAGCACAAAGGTTCACAGGCAAAAGAGAGCAGATGAGCGTGGGGTATAGTGAATGGTCCCAGTTTGCCTGAAATGTAGAGTACATGAAGTGAAGCAGTATCAAATAAGAATGGGAAGGTAAGTTGAACACACATATAGAGGGTCTGGAGTATCATGCTAAGTAGTTCATTTTAAAATTCACAATCCCTGGGAAGCCCTTGAAGAATTTTTTTGGTATTTTCTTCCCTCTATCCCTCTCTCAAAAAGCTTACATTCTAAAGACATGGTAGATGTAGTCCACAGAAATATGTTACCAATAATGATGTGTGTTTAGGAAATAGTGTTAAAGACACTGTTGATGATGGGAGTGACTAGAAAATGAGATGGGGCATCCATATAATGAAGATTGGTGCTGGCATAGTCAGAGTGGTATATTAGTAGAACTATGATAATATTCAAAGAACAAGAAGAAATCCAACCTGTTAGGCTGCCCCGTATAGAGAATTTATAGGAATACCCAGACAAGAATCAAACAGGATGAGAAGTCCCAGACAGACTACATTCTGTTTCAATGGAGGGAGAATCCTCTTCATAGTGATGAAATTACAGAGCCACCTGTGTATAAAATAATTTGAGGTGAACACAAGATATCCGTGCAGAAATATCAATCAAGTAGTTGGGAATCTGACACAAGTTCCAAGAAGTCAGAAATGGAGAGGAAGATTTTGGAGTCATCTGTATGTGTGCTTGAAGCAGTGGGAATTGATACAATTGCCAAGTGATAGGGAAAAGAGATGGCTGAACACAAAGCTTTGGTAAGAACTTATGTTTAGAAGTTGAGAAGAACAACAAGAAGAAAACAGACATAGAAAATTACTTATCAGAAAGGTAGGAGGAAAACCAAGATGTAGTGTCACAGAACCAGGGGAGAAGAGAGTTTCACAAACACAAAGGTAGTCAGTACTTAATCCTGTAGACAAGTTAAGGGCAGGAGAGACTGAAAAAAGGCCACTGTCTCTGGTTAGAAGGAGGACATTAGTGACTTTAGACAATATAATTGTAACAGGCACAGCTAAAGATGGTAAAGAATTTTGGCAAGGAATATGGATGGCAATTTCTAAAAGTTTAACAGTGTGAAGCTAGAGGTTAATGGCTTGAGGAGGCAGTGGGTCCAAGGACATCCTTTTAAATGATGGGGAAGACCTAAGTATACTTTAAAGAAGAAAGGAATGAACTCAAACAGAAGGCAAGAAGTTAATTAAAGGCACACAAGAGATGGAAATGGATGGGATTCATTGTAAAGGTCTAAGGGTTATCTTTGTCAAGGACAATGACTTACCTAATCCTTTTGAGACAGAAGGGAAAAAAAGGAAGGTAGGTGACAGTATATAGAGTTATTGAAGTATAGAACATGAAAGAGAACACAAATCACATTTAATGTTTTGATCTTTTCAGCAAAGTGTAGGAGACAAGGTCATCAACTGAAAGGAAGGGGTGAAGCTAGAGGTAGTGAGTGTGATAGGAAGGCAAAAAAAGATGAGTAACAACAACTTCCATTATATGATGAGGGTGCAGTTGGGGTTAGGTAGCTTAATTTTGAGGTAGAACCACAGTCAGCATTGTTTTGTGACCTTTCCTGGTGAGTGCTCTGTGACTCAGAGAGTATGAACAGAGAAGACAAATAGTGAGAGGTTAGTTACTCAGTATAAGGGATTTGCATAGAGGAAACAGAAAAAGGCAAGGGATTAAGATATTCCAGGGTGGAGGAGGCAAAGAATAATTTTGAAATGTTTGACCAGATGGATCCTTGATAAGTGTTCAGTACTATAGTAAGGACTGAAACTGAGCAGGTACCAAGGTGCTCTGCTCATTGAACTCTTTCCCAATTATAGAAAGTCACGTCTTTTAAGTTTTTGTACACGTAGTTGTCAAAATCTACAACTTTTTTTGTTTTATTGTTGTTTAGCCTTTGATATTTACTAACTTATATGACCTCGTGTAAGACATTTAAGCTTCTTAGCCCTCAGTTTCCTCATCTATAAAATGAGGGGGTTAGATTAGATGACCTCGGAGGTTTCTTCCAGCTTTAGATCTATGATCCCATGTTTCATCATTCACTCTCTGGAGATGTCTTATCATTATAATTAATTCATGTTCCATTCTTTTTTAGTGTCGTGTTCATTTTTGTTTTTGTCGCCATATCATATATTATTCTCCTATTTCTACTTTCTGGGTTCTGCATCAGTTCATGCAAGTCTTCATATGTTTGTCCAAAGTATTAATCATTTCTAGTGGGTAATAGTAATACATTATAGTCATATCCTACCTTTTATTCAAACATTCTTTGACTAATGAACACCCATTTTGATACATTTTTAAGCACAAAAAATACTGCTAGGAATATTTTGGTTTGTATGTGGTCTTTCTTTCTCTCATGGACATCATAGGGTATATGCCAATTAATGGGAACTTTTCTTGCATCATAACAAATTGTTTCATAAAATGATTGCAAAATGTCTCTGACATTGACAATTATTTCCTTACTTTATCACTGTGGAGTGGTATCTTAGCATTGTTTTAATTTGTCCTCTTATTATTAGTGAAAAAGACTATTCTTTCACATGGTTGTTAATGGTTTGCAATTCTTTTTTTTTTTGAGAGGAAATATTTTTTAAATCATTATTTATTTATTTAATATTTTTAGTTTTTGGCATTTTCACAAGAGTTTGAATTACAAATTTTCTCCCCATTTCTACCCTCCCACCCACTCCAAGATAGCATATATTCTGGTTACCTCATTCCCCAGTCAGTCCTCCCATCTGTCACCCCACTCCCCTCCCATCCCCCTTTCCCTTCTCTTGTAGGCAAGATAAATTTCTATACCCCATTGCTTGTGTATCTTATTTCCTAGTTGCATGCAAAAACTTTTTTTTGAACATCTGTTTTTAAAACTT
>JAQQSZ010021041.1:0-10008 GCA_028646595.1 Phalanger gymnotis | reverse complement strand
ATTCGACCTGAGGACGTAATACCATACGTACTCAGTTGAGTATATTATCCCACAGGAAAGAAGGAGGAAGAAGATAAAAAAGGAGGGGGGGATGATAAAAGGGAGGGAAGATGGGGGAGGAGGTAATCAAAAACAAACGCTTTCCAAAGGGGACAGGGTCAAGGGAGACTTCCCAAAAAGTGAAAGAGACTTCCAATCTCAGGAACTAACTAACTAACTCTCCTCAAGTACCTTTTGTGTTCAAGAGGAGAATGTGCCCCAATTTTGGGGGTAACTCTTTGCACTAACTTTTTAAACTTAGTTAATCCCTTTTTCTATTTAATTATACTACCAATTATCAAAGGGCAATAAACCATTGGGGAGTTCATGAGCAGCAAATCTAGAAGCTAGGTTTCCCCTAGAATACTGCAGTCCTAGTGAGTCAACCCTCGATGATGCCTATTTGCAAGTGCCTATAGGAGTTGGGGAAATATCCTTAAGTGGTGTCAATGTTACATACAAAAGATAAAAGGCACCAATGATAAGATTTATTAACATATCAAGAATAAGACACAATTTAAGTGCTTCATTGTTATCCCTAGTTATTAAAAGAACCAGAAGAAAATTTCCAGCTATTGGAGTCTGTCTGTTTTGGAAGAGTTTTGGAACTCTATGGATAACAACTACAGAGGAAGAAGGAATTGTCTGGGGTTATCATTTGCTACCACAGGAAGTTTATACATACTCAGGTGAAACTATCAAGTTAGATAAATTACTCTAGATATGTGATAAATATAATAGGGTTGGAAACCTATAATTCCTGCTCCCAGAAGAGGTAGAATGGAGGCTGATGACACTCTACCTCAGGTTTCAGAACTGAGGTAAGGCTAACTCTGATCAAGGGTCCCCTCTAATCTAATACTATATAGTGAGCCCTGGAGACAAGAAGGTCACCAGGCTCTCTAAGAGGGAAACAAACTTGCCCAGGTTGTAAATACGGTGAGTCAGATCAGCAGTAGGATACATTCCCTAAGTGGCCACTGTACTTTCAGCCTAGGTAAAATAGGGAAATCCAGTCTTAATTTTTTGAAAAAAAAAGTAGAAAATAATGTGGTTATAATAATGAGAATTGAACAAAAGAGGAAAATATTGAGAATTAATGAAGAACAGTTGGCTGGTATTTCAGAAAATATAAAAATTCTGGAGATTTTAGATAGTTTCAATATCACCTTGACAACACTGATTGTAAATTGCCAAATTTTATTTCAAGACATGGCCTTCCTTTTCCTTTAAGCCTAATATCTACATGACTGTTATGTTTATCAGTCATAATTATGATCATTTGGAAACTTTATTATCTATTGAAGAGAGGGAGAGATCCCCCAAGGGAAATCAAAGCACTGACAACAGAATGGGAGAGGGAAAGGAGGGAGTTGAAGATGTGTATATATGAAAACAAAATTGTGATATTGACAGAGGTAGAATTAATTTATCTGTTGGCAATGAAGATACAAAGGAAAAGGGATGAGTATGTTATCTTCATGGTTCTCTTGATGTTGAGGAGATGAAGAGGAGGATTTATTTGCTCAGACAGTTTGTGCCCCACCCCCCACAAAAGAGATAATGGTTGGTTATGTCTTGAACTTATGATGACTTGGATGCTGTCCAGACCCTGACTTTACAATATAAAACTAAATATTCAATGTTGTAGGAGTAGTGATTATTTCATATTTATATAAAAGAAGACCAAGCTTTGACATATTTCCCCCTACCTTGTGTAAGTGACAATAGTTTATATTTTAAAAACCAATGTAGACGTGGACAGATTACCTAGAAAGGAAGTGCAGATTTATTTGTGTTATATGTAGCTTCAATCTGCTGAGTACGTTAAATAAATGGTGATAGGAATTTTTAGCAAATGGAAAGCATTTCTCACAAATATGGAATCCTATGATGCTTAAATAAAATAAAATGTTAGAACCCTACTATTCAGAAGTTTTATTGTAGGGCTTGCTTAGATGACATGATTAGCAATTACAATGAGTGTTACACATGGATGTATTTCAGAATCAAGGCTGAAAGGGATCAAATAGAGAGCAAATAATTCTACATTGACAAGCATGAACAGTAGATGAGATGGAAAACCTCATTTACCAGTGCCTGTCAGCTTAGAGCTTTATCAAGCGGATGCTCTGCAGGAAGTGATAGGTTCATATCATTCCCTAGCAGACTATCAGGAGGCATTTAAAAGTAGGTAGTCTTTAAAGGAAAGAAAATAATTATACTAATAGTTCCCATTCTTGAAGTCAGGAACCTCTGAGTTTAGTTTCTGCTCCTAACAC
Organism: Phalanger gymnotis; assembly: GCA_028646595.1. NCBI lineage: Eukaryota > Metazoa > Chordata > Mammalia > Diprotodontia > Phalangeridae > Phalanger > Phalanger gymnotis. The sequence continues at coordinate 7,687 of JAQQSZ010021041.1, read as the reverse complement.
TAAATAGAGAAATGATCATGGGTAAGTGTGATCCTTTCTGGACTCATCCTTATCCAAAAATAAAGGGGATAGGTGTGTGTGTGTGTGTGTGTGTGTGTGTGTGTGTGTGTGTGTGTGTGTGTGTGTACATGAGCATGTTCTACTTAAAGAGGTAGCTGTGATGTTCAAATGAGATAATGCATGTAAAGAACTTTGCAAACTTTAAGGTAGTATATAAATGTGAGTTATTATGACTCTATGTAAAGTGACTTGCAAATTTTAATGCAATATTATCATTATATAGGACTTTAAATCTCTAAAGTGCTTTTCTCATAATCAACTGACAAAGTGGGCAGTATAATTATCTCTGATATACACGGAAGGAAAATTAAGCTTTGAGAACGAAGTACCTTGACAAGGGTCACACAGATAAGAGATTTCAGAGCCAGGCCTCAAACCTATATCTCCTGTCTCTTGGTTGAATGGTCCTTCCACTGCACAATGTATAAAATATTTTAGTAATTAATATTTGTTATTTGTGATCCTATTTTGGAAATATTTCTTTGTAAGAGTTAGAGCAGCGTTTAATTCAACTCAACTCAATTCCATCAAAATAACATTTATTTGGTGTGTGCTAGGTGTTTCAGTCAGTCAACAAGCATTTATCAAGTACCTACTATGTGTGAGACACTGTGCTAAATCCTGCAGATACAAATACAATCAGTAAAAAGAAAGGCAATTCCTGCTTATAACTCAATGGGAGAAGAGAACACACAAAGGGGACAGGAATACATGAAGGGCATACCTGCAGAAGAACGATTTTGGAGTCTGAAAGTTGCGAAGGCTGGCTTAATGCCAGTTATACACACACATATGTACATACCGATACATTTTGTTATTGTTTGGTTGTATCTGACTCTTCATTACCCTGTGTACTGTGCCATCCATGGGATTTTCTTGGCAAAGTTACTAGAATACTTTGTCATTTCCTTCTCCAGTAGATTAAGGCAAACAGGTTAACCACCTTGCCCACAGTCACACAGTTTAGTGTCTTAAGTCTAATTTGAACTCAGGTGTTTCTGGCCCTGGGCCCAGTGCTCTATCCACTAAGACAACAGTGTATATAATTCTTCAGGTATCATTAATGTTTTTTAATCCTTTTCCTATGAATTGCTTAGTGTCATCTTGAATCAGGAAGTATTTTTCCATGCCTTTTAAAAAATATATTTTATTTTTCTCCAATTACATGTAAAAACAATTCTTAACATTAATTTTCCTTTTTAAATTTTGAGTTCCATATTCTTCCTCTCCCTCCCTTACCCCCTCATTGAGAAGGCAAACAGTTTGACATAGATTACACATGTACAGCAATGAAGAATATATTTCCATGTTTCTTATGTTGTAAAAGAAAAGACAACCTCCCCATAAAAAAACAAGGAAAAGAAATAAAGCAAAGAAAAATGTGTGCTTCAATCTGCAGTCAGACTCCATCAGTTCTTTTGATAGTGATATATAGCATTTTTCATCATAAGTCTTGTGGAATTGGATCATTGTGTTGCTCAGATTAGCTAAATCATTCACAGGTGATCCATGTAAAATGCTGTTCTTACTATGTACAATGTTCTCCTGGTTCTGATAATTTCACTTTGCATCAGTTCATGTAAATCTTCCCAAGTTTTTCTGGAAACATCCTACTTGTCATTTCTTATAACATAATTGTCTTCTATCCCAATCACATACAACAATTTGAAAAATTTGTTCAGCCATTTCCCAATTGATAGGCATCACCTCAATTCCTAATTCTTTGCCACTTCTAAAAGAGCTGCTGGAAGTATTTTTATACATATAGGTCCTTTTCCTTTTTTTTATCTTTTTGGGAAACAGACGTAGTAGTAGTATTGCTGGGTCAAAAGGTATGCATGGCTTTATAGCCATTTGGTCATAGTTCTAAACTGCTCTCCAGAACAGTTGAATCAGCATATAACTCCACCAAGACTATATTCGTGTCTCAATTTTCCCATATTCCCTCTAACATCTATCAGTTTCCTTTTCTGCAGTATTAGCCAACCTGATAGGTATGATGTGGTGCCTCAGATTTATTTTAATTTGCATTTCTCTAATCAATAGTGATTTGGAGCATTTTTCATATGGCTATAGATAGCTTTGATTACTTATCTGAAAACTGAGAAATGAGGTCTCTATCAGAGAAATTTGCTGTTATTTTTCATAGTTATGATTACTATATTCCTCTCTCTCCTGTTTTTCTCCTTGTTTATCCTTCTCTCTGTCTCTCTCTGTCTCTGTCTCTCTCTGTCTCTGTCTCTCTCTGTCTCTGTCAGTCTGTCTCTCTGTCTCTGTTTCTGTCTTTCTCTCTCTCTCTCTCTGTCTCTCTCTCTCTCTCTCTCTCTCACACACACACACACACACACACACACACACACACACACCCCCTTTAACCTACTCTCCTTTAACCCTTTTCAAGATGTACTTTCAAATGCATTCTCCTATAAAATGACTACTACAACATTCTCACAAGGCATTTTTACAATTGTTCCTTTGTATAGGATGTGATTCATATATTATCATCTCTAGAGTATAAAGGTTTTAATCAATTTCTTGAAGCTTATTATTCCAGAAAACAATCTCTTTTATCAAATGATTATATTTTTCCTGGTGCTTTTCTTGTCCCTAATTTCACTGCTAGAGTAAAAGAAAAGCCTTTTCTTTATGCTACTTATTGGATTGAATGAATGGAAGCAAGTTGGGCTTTTTTTCTTTCTCTCTTAGACTCAGGCTTCATATTCTTTTGAATAATTTTATCTAGAACTATGTTTTCTCCTGCCCTGATGATAACACAATACAGGCATACCTTTATTTACTGGAAGGAATGCAATTGACTTCATATGGCCCAATTTAATTAACTGAAGTCAATTATACTTGCAGGTTAGTTTTCATTCCCGGTGAGTGGCATCCAATCACCTTGACTCTCACACATTATCTCCTCAGAAAGATTAGCTTTCTGTATCAAAGAGAATCCAATGCCTGATCAGAATGAAAGGCTTTGGCAGATGTTTGGAAGCACAGAAAATGGTTTAGAGATGTTTCGATGCACAGAAAAATAATTGCAATCCCAAGAATTTATAAGAAGGAAAAAAAAGAGAAAAAATGACCAGACTATTATAGAAGATGGTGGTACTACTCTTACATTTTAATTCTATCTTTTCTCTGTTGACTGATAATTCAACAATAATCCTGATGGTTGGCTATGAAATACTTTCCTCATTTTTCCTTTCTTGCTTCTTTACTGCTCCTTTTTTGAGAGATGATAGGGAGATTATCAGCTATTATTTCTAGATTCATAGACTGCTCAAACTTGAAGGGATGTTGGGAATTCTCTAATACAGGGGTTTTTAATTTTTATTTAATGTCATGGACCTTTAGGCAACCTGGTAAAGCCAATGGACACCTTTTCAGAAGCATGTTTAAATGCATAAAATAAAATACATAGAATTACAAAGGAAAACAAGTATATCGATTTTCCCCATACAAGTTCACAGATCTCCTGAAATTTATTCAAAGACTGCATCCCAACTTAAGTACCCCGACCTAGTCCAATCCCTGATGTTTTATAGATAAAGAAAAACCATGTTATATTTACAAGCAGAACTGCTTTAGAAACCTATTTTTTTGGTCCCCAAATTTGCCCACTGACTATAGATTACTTGTGTCCATTTAGTAGCTTTAATAACTTATGCTTTTGATTTGTATTTCAATAGTTTATTAGATTTGTTGGGATGTTTGTTGAAAAATGCTTTCTGTTTAAAATTTTGTTTACAAAACCACTAGGAAATTGACATTTTCACTTTTCAGCAATGTATTTGGAATCATATAAACAGTCCATTTTCTCCCCATTGCTCTTTCTCTATTGTGAATCAATAAATTCCTCATGAAGTAAGCAAGAAAGTAACCTTCCTTCAGACAGGTGCCATTCTATGAATTAAAGACTTCCACTTAGTAATTACTCAGAAGACTGGTTAACTCAGTTGTAACTTAAAGAATGGGAAAACATATTTAGAAAAACTATAAATAGATGGAAAATTAATTGAGTCAGTTTCACCAATATATCAGAGTTTTACTTAAAGGCCTCTTCCTTTAAACACCAATCAAAATGACAATGCATTTTTTTTCTGTGCCCCTCCTTTTTCTTCTTATTTGAAACATTAATCTAGATTAACCTTAAACTGATCCAGGAAACTTCTGTAAAGATAAAAATAATTATATTTATAAACATTATGCTTAAATAATTGCTTTGAAGCTTACAGCACTTCTTTTTCTAGATAACTACAAATTGTATCATTGGATTTGTGAATAAATATAGGCAGTCATCATTAATTCTATTGTTAAATACGTCACTCAAAACACAAAACCATTTACCCTAGTTAATATAAGAGCAATTAACTTAGGTGGGAAATTTACTTCTCTTGGCAAACCTATAAAAGTAGTGGCTCAAACTTAAAACGATGATGTTTAATTGGTGATCTCAATTGCAGTTGTGATTTGGGGTTTGCTGGAACAGCCAGGGCAGGAGGCAAATGATATGAGAATAAGAATTATTTCTTTCATTGTATTTTTATCCCCGGTGCCTGCCACATAAATACTTAATAAGTTCTTGTTGATTGATTGATATAAATCGCTTCTGCAAGAAGGAGACAGTGGAATGGGCACACATGCACATGGACATGCTGGAAAGAATGAAGCATTGTATTCATTCCTTATCCAAAAGTAGAGTCTCTAATGCCATTACCATCAGTGTGATTTTCCCATAACTCTGAGGCAAGAGAGGAAGAAAGGAACCCCTGTACTTAATCATGACACTTCAGCTTTTGCAAGCAATACAGTGTTTGTTTTTAATTTTAGTTTCACTTGGAACTTGATGTAAGCAGAAGGCAAGTGAATAATAGCATCAGTCTCCAGGCACGTATCTCCACATAATAAGTTTCTATTAGATGTGCTGTGAATGTACTGAACAAACCATGAAAAGATATCAACCTAATTGATTTTTGGTAACACATTATCTGCAATCTGATTACTCTTTAACATATACTGATTATGCAAAAATGTCATTGTTCCAGGGTGATGGCTTTAAAACATAATCACCTTCCATCTGTGTTTTATCTTCTGCCACATCATCTGCTTCCAGATAGACTCTAACCAACAGGGGCATGCCCATGACACAAATAATCCTATAATAAAATTTTTGTTCTTTCTTTCCTAAGTGAAGCAGCTAGTCCATTATCAACTTAATTATCTTCTCCCCGTAAAATGGTTCAACACATGTTACAAATCACCTTTCACATCCTCTATTGAATACTTTGGAAGAAAACTCTTCCACAGTAAATTCAGTACCTTTTTATCATTTTACTGTAGCATGTAGTTTCAGCAGGCTACCACCATCACAAGCCTTAATGCTCTCAGGCTGGTTCCCCCTTGCTATGCAAATCCTGATTCATATGTATACAGTGCATCATAGAAAGTATGCTTAGAGCTGCAGATGTGAGGTTTAATTGAGGTTGTTGCTGTGTTAAAAGACATTTTCTTTTATAACAAAAAGCTCTGATGGTTTAGGGATTGCTTCAGTTAAGTAGACCAGGGTGTCTGGGTGAGTTAGGGAAGAAGTGAAGCATTTATAGTTTCTATGACATCGATTGGGTAGGAGTTGATTTTTTTTTTTATTTCAAAGATTAGAGCATTTTTTAAAAAAATGACATTCAATTGAAAAAAAAAACAATTAAATCATGAAACACTCTTGTTATGGAAAGAAAAGACGAGTATTTTTGAAAGTCACACAAATCAAAAGTTACCTTTAGAAAGAAAAGCCAAAAATGCAGCAAAGAAATGGGCGCACTAAAAACTTATCAAAATGAGCAAGGAAATTCCTCTCATTGCAAAATAGGCCACACAAAGTGATGTTTGAGTATAGTTTGTTATTTTTCTTGTTATTTATCTTAGCATAACCAATTAATGCATAAAAATATTTTTCATTTGATTTCCATTTATTTAATCATTTCATATTTTTGTCTGTGAAATAGAATAAGGAGAACATAGTCCCTTTTTATTCTTCCCTCATCAGACCTCTTCTAGAGTATTTTCTTCAATTTGGGTCACCCTAATTTCAGGAAGGATATTGATAAATTGGGAAGATCCAAAGGAAACAGGACTAGGAGCAATGGTCTGAAGGTGAAAAGAAGTAAATTTAAGTTTGACAAAGGGATTAACTTCCTAAAAACTGCTCAAAAATGTAATGGGATGTCTTAGGAAGTGATAGGTTCTTCCTCACTGAATGCCTTGAAGCAAAGTCTGGATCCCTGTTTGATAGATATTTTGTGAAGTAGATTTTTTTCCCAGTATGGATTGGAATATATGAATGTTCTATGAACTCGCTTTCAATTTGGAAGTGGTTTTTGGTTTCTTTATTTGTTTTGTTTTGTTTTGATTCTGATAAATCAGTTTTCTCAGTGCTACCTGTTTCTTATTTAATTCACAAAAAGGTTGTATATCTTGGTAAAGGATCATTTTAGGACACAAATAATATTCATATTCTTATACTTAAATGAGAGTCTGCAAAATTTAAAGCATATTCATGTAATCCACTAAGATCATATTATTTTGGGAAAAAATGATCTATTTTTCTTTCCTCTTAAGAAAACTACTGAAAACAAAACTTAGAGATGACTCTCTTCCAAGTATTTTTCTTTGCTCTGTAGTATTGCAGGCCTTCGTGCAGTCAGCAAAATATCATTTACAAGAAGAAGAATCTGATGGATGTCACCCTCTTTAGAGAATACCCCATCCATTTGTACTCTTCACTTATATATCAATGGCAAAAGGTCGGTGGCTAAGACGTACATACTTGTTTTATGTCTTTCTTAATACTGACAATCAAATGATCTGGGACAAAATTAATGTTTATTGTGTCTACCAAGTAATTTTGCTATTATCTTAACATATGTATATATATATATATATACATATGTATGTAATACATATGTATATGTATAGGTATATATATATAGGTATATATATACACATATGTATGTGTATATATATAAGATATGTTCTGATTCAGGAGAATTTGTAAAGTGATATTTTGCTCTACTGAGTCAAATGCTTTTTATTTTCTCCCCTTTAAATTTTTTTTTATGACTGTGTTAACTTGTGAATCATTTGAATTTCTTAGTTTCTATATTATATTATATTCTCGATTATACACCCCTTTGAAGCCCAGGCCATTCTGAGATTCTTTGTGCTTCAATCAGCCTAAATAGCTGGATTGGGGGATTTTTCCAACACTAACATTTCCAGTGGATATGATCAATATAAATTTCGGTCTATATGAGACAATGGATTACAAAATTGCCATTAAATAATAGGGAATTTACAATTACAGGTGAGGGGCAAAAGGCTAGTACTGATTATATGACAACATAATTTAGGGTAAAGGAATGCTATCTTTAGAAAAGCATCCCATGGGGACATTTTGATCAGTATAAATTACAAAGGCTTAGCTGTAGGAAGAATTTTGTCACTTCATCAACAGCAAGTTTATACATTAAGGAGACGTGGTCAGTACATGCCATCTACCATAAAAAGGATACTTTTCTGGAGTACATGATATAATAACAATGTTACTTGCTGCTACTGTGGCTGC
>JAQQSZ010021040.1:0-10008 GCA_028646595.1 Phalanger gymnotis | reverse complement strand
AAACCATTTGAGTATTGTGGAAACACAATCAATGTAATGATACACATGTGGCCTATGTTGAATTGCTTGCCTTCTTAGGGAGGGTGGGTGGGGAGCAAAGAGGGGAGAGAATTTGGAACTCAGAGTTTTAAAAACAAATGTTCAAAAAGAATTTTGCATGCAACTAGGAAATAAGATATACAGGCAATGGGGCATAGAAATTTATCTTGCCCTACAAGAAAATAAGGGAAAAGGGGATGGGGGAGGGAGTGGGGTGACAGAAGGGAGGGCTGACTGGGCAACAGGGCAGCCGGGCAACCAGAATATATGCCATCTTGGAGTGGGGGGGAGGGTAGAAATGGGGAGAAAATTTATAATTCAAACTCTTGTGAAAATCATTGCCGAAAACTAAAAATATTAAATAAATTAAATACATAAATTAAAAAGAAAAGACCAGAGGTCAATGGAAAATTTGATCTTCAAATACAAGACTCAAGAGAGACATAAAAAGGTAAACATGAAAGGGGAAAACACGTTATTCATAAGAACAAACTGTTTACATCCTTACATGGAAGATGGTACTTGCAACTCTTGAGAACTATATTATTATTATTATTATTACTACTACATCATATAGAAGGGGAATATATAGACAGAGAGGGGTGGGTTTAAGTTGATTTTGATGTGTTGATAAAAAACCTAATTAAGTACCGAAAATGGGAGAAGAGAAAAGGAGGAAGCAGAAAAAGGAAAATTACATCACATGAAGAAGCACAAAGACATATTACGATAGAGGGAAAGAACAGAGGGTGATAAGCATGGTTTGAACTTTACTCTCACTGTATTTGGCTCAAGGAGAGAATAACATAGGTAGATATACAAATCTAACTTGCCCTATATACAGTTGTCGGAGGGGGGGGAGTGGAAAGGAAGTGGAGGGAGGGATAGAAAGTAGGGAAAAAGCAGTAAGGGAAAAGGGAAAGAAAAAAGAGGGGAGCTGATAGACAGGAGAGCAGATTGAGGGACTTGGTGGTCAAAAGGAAAACTTTGGTGAGGAGGCCTGTGGGTGCTGGAGCCAGAAAAGGGGGTTAGAATTTCAAAGAGGATCATGCTGTTGCAACAATTTGGCTAGCAGCTGCTGTGGGGGGTGAAAGACCAACACACGCCCAACAGCAAGAATGCTGCCAGCATAGGTTCTTTTGATCTGTTTTACTAAGGAAAGCAACATTAAAGGGTTAACAATCTTATTTCAATGCAACATACAAATATCACGTTCTGGTGTGGTCAGGGTCGTGTGTGCATCAACGTGAAAAACTGACAAATCCGTAACCAAAGACATATCCCATATATTTTCCCATAACTCTTTACCCCAAACTTGTTTGCCATGAATCTCATGATTCTCATGAATGTGTGACTCACCCCTGAAGCCGAAGCTAAAAAAGATATAAAACCAGGGCTTGGCCTCCTATTCCTTGGAGCTCATTCTCGTAGCAGTGGTGGCATGAGTGACTCTGGGCCAGCCCTTGTTCTGAGCTCCCAGGCTGAACCTAGATGTTGGTAACTATGAATCTGTATTTGGTCTGTCTGTTGATGTTTTTAATTTGTTTGTAATTTGCTCTGAAGTTCAGTGTGCTGCTCTCTTCCCCTGAACTAAATAAATGATATGTGCATGCTGAATTAAAGTAATCTTGTCAACCCCTTCACCTTGCTTTCCTTAGTTAAGCAGATCAAAAGAACCTGTGGTGTTGGCAGCTTTCTGGGTGCTGGCTGTGGGTGGATCTTACACCCCCACAGAAGCTGCTAGCTGGATTGTGGAAACACCTGCTTGGTTATGATTTTTATTTTCCATAAAAGCAAATCTCTAGCCAGTAAACTGTGGATGTCTTCTTTTGTGTTAAAGCAATAAAAGGTGAGTCACTTCAAAATACAGTTGTTTAATTGGGGACATTGAAAGGTATTCTTTTATTTCTGAGACTTAACAATTGTGTTTTTTGTTGTCATTCAGTTGTGTCTGACTCTTTGTTGACCCCATTTAGAATTTTCTTGGCAAAGATACTGGAGTGGTTTTCCATTTCCTTCTCCAGCTCATTTTACAGATGAGGAAACTAAGGTCAACATGGTTACGTGACCTATCCAGCATCACACAGCTTGTAAGTGCATTAATGAATGAATGAATAAAGAATTTACTAAGCACTTACTAGATCTGAAGCTAAGAGAATACAAATAGAAAAATGAGACAGTCCTTGCTCTAGAGAACTCACATTTTCATCATGGAAGAGACTACAAATATGGAATTTTCAGCTGTAAATCAGATGAAAATTTCTCAGGATCCTTGGGGTATAAAAGCGTAGAAGATGGTAATGCTTCTCTATTGTCATTTCTAATAATAAAATCATATCAGTTTCTGATGTTGAGTCATTTGACAGTGCACGTACTTAGCAAGAGATTTTTTGGGTCTTTGGTACTTTGTTAGTACTTTCAGAAACAGTTGTCAGGCTACATTTCCACAGACATTGCTTCTCAGCATGAAGCCTATGGTCACTGGACTGGAAGCATTACTATTCTATAGGTCCTTGAGTTCAAGATCTTGGGATAGCTTGAATGGAGTGTGAGGGATCGTGGATGGTGGTCAGTGTGGTTGCTATGGTTTGACTTATCTAATGCATGTTGCTTTTTACCTCTCAGCATGCCCTGCTATTTCAGGTAGACTGACTTGCTTGCCCTATAGGTCGAAATTGGTTGGCAGGTGATGGGAATTTGTGGCCCCTTTTATATAGGAATTACTTCCCTGGATGATGACTATAAGGGATGACCTGGAAGCAGGACCAGTGGTCTGAGTGAGGAGGAGCTTTGATATTCTCAGGGCTCCTGTGCTTCTTGGCGCAAATTTGTTCAGCAGTTGTTGCTAATGGTGATGAAGAAGATGGCTCCTTTCTCCACAATAATTTCTCCATCAGTGATGGCCATCTAGAAGCAGGTCTGGTGGCTTGAGAGCACTGCTAAACCTGACGTTCTTGAGTTCAGGGTCCTGTGTTGTCTTCATTGGAATCTGAGAGGAGACGGTGATCAATGTGGTTTTGGTGGTTTGATTTATCTGGCAAATGTTGCACTTATTAAACTCCCACTGTATGCCAAACATTGTGCTAAGTGTTGGGGATGAACAGAAAGGCAAAAAATAGGGTCTTTGCTCTCAAGGATGTCACAAGGAGACAAAATGCAAGCAATTATTTTCAAACAAGATATATGAAGGATAAATTGGAGAAAATCTCAGAGTGAAGGCATTTAGATTAAAGATGACTGAGAAAGTTTTCTTATAGGTGGTAAGTTATTTGAAACTTGAAGGAAGCCAGGGAAGCCAGGAAGACAGAGTTTCAGTCACAGAGAACAGTCAGTGAAAATGCCTGGAGTCAAGAAATGTGGTGTCATATTTGAGGAATAGCAAGGAGGCCAAATGCCACTGTATGGTAGAGAGCACGAAGGGGATTAAAAGGTAACAAGATTGGGAAGGTAGGAAGGTGACAGGTTATTAAGGGTTTTAAAAAAACAGACAGTTTTACATTTGATCCTGTGAGTGAGAGGGAGCCACTGGAATTGAATAAATAGGGAAGTGACTTGGTCAACTCTGTGCTTTAGGAAATTCAGTTTGATGGGTGAATAAAAGATGAAGTGGGAAGAAGGCTTACTGATACAATGTTATGCCATGCGATGTCCTTTTCCTCATTGGAATAATTTAGTTTTGTATTTCCAGAATGACCCAGTATAATCTCAGTACATGGGCCTTCCATAGAATGCTTTGAAATTTGTTCTCCCTTAAATTGAAAGTGATTGTTAGACTTTCTCTATCTTTCTCTCCCTTCACTATCACGTGTTTTAAATGGCAATGATCAAATTCCCCTACCATTCTCTTTCCTTTGGCATGTAACTTGCACAGACACACACACACACACACACACACACACACACACACACATACTGAGCAAATTAAGAATTAAGTACTTCTATCTTCTCTCTATTATTGTCTTTACAAGCTGAGTAACACTTTTATTCTTTCTGTGATACTTTTTTTCTGTCCAAATGGTTCAAAGCTCCCTTTTTGCTTTTCTTTCCTTAGCTTTCCTCTTCAGCTTTAACTCATCATCAACTTTAGTAGTTCTGTCTCTCTTCTTTCAGGGCTATAGCACACTTTTGTGTATCTTCTTTTTTTAAAAAAAATCAGTATGTGGCTGCCCTCCATTGTCTCAGCTTACCAGCCTTCTGTAATTTTGTAGACAATCTTTCACCCTGTAGCCATTCTGATGATGAGCTCTTCTGAACTCAGCTAGACTTGTCCTTGGATAGCATATAGTCTATGCGTTAGTCTGTGTGTCATAATCTATCACTTTGCTCAAAATCAAAAATCATTCTAATCAGATCTTGTACTTCATTGGTATACCCTGTAGGAATCAAGAGCTGAGCTTTAGTGAAAGTGAGGTAAGAAGGGACATAAGAAGAGAAAAGAGTCAAAAAAGAAAAGAAAGTACAAAAAGTAAAGCCAGTATTGGAAATGAACTTAGGGTTATAGTTCAACTCAAACTTAATTAGTAATTGCCTCCATAACACACTCAAGCAGATGATCATATATACTTTACGTGAAGTCCTCCAGTGTACAACCCTCTGCTTCCTGAGGCATCCTGATCTGACTGCAGCATAGAGTATATGAGACAGAATAATTGACAATAATAGTTAAACAAACAGTAGAGCAATTAAAAGAATAATTGAATTGGAATAGAACTTAGAGATATTTTTATTTATTTTTCTTTTACTCTAAAAGTCTTTTCTTAATGCAAAACATTTTATGAACTACCATATGTTAATAAGAGGAAGCTAGATGGTTAGAGCACTGGGCCTGGAGTCTAGAAGACCTGAGTTCAGATCTCAAACACTTACTAGCTGTACAACCTTGCGGAAGGCACTTAACTTCTGTTTGCCTAAATCCGCTGGAAAAGGAAATGGCAAACCACTCTCATATCTATGCCAAGAAAATCTGATGGACCATATGGTCCCTGGGGTCATGAAGAGCTGGACACAACAGAGCAACAACACATGTTAATAATGAAAAATAATGGCTCACATTTTAGTGCTTTATGATTTTAAAATGCTTTTTACATTACTTAATCAATTGGAAGTTACAGTAGAAGTATTCATTCATTAAAACATTACATAATGACAAGAGCTACAATGAATTTCATAAACTAAAAGAATTTCTATTTTATTTGTCTCTGAAGCATTAACATTCATTTTCAAGTTTCAATACATGTGTTTGAAATAAAATTTGTCAGGCCTGTTATATATATTGACTTGCTTATTTATACTGAATCAGATGAGGGCTTAGTGCTTTTTTACCAATTTCAGATTGGAGTCTGGTTGAAGCAATGGAAATTTCAAACTTAGGTAGGGATTCTTGGCCCTTGAGGTTTCCATTTCCAGTAGGTTGGGAGCCACTTAGCCTAATTTCTTTCATTAAAAAGAAGGAAAGTGGGATTTAGAAATATAAAGAGACTTCCTCTGGCTTCACATCTTAGGAGAAGAATCAAGATTATGTTAAAATGTTCTCCATCATAACCCTTTGATATCTTCTTTAAAAACTTACTTGAAGTCAGGACAATTTACCAAGCATGTATGGCAGCTATATTGTGAAAGGTTTGTATTTGGAGGCAACAAGACATGGGTTTACCTTCTCTGTGACTTTGGCAACTCCCTAGGACTTGTCCACTAAGTTCTAGCTTGGTTTTTATGTGCATTCATTAAGTATTTCCTGACTGGGACTTCTCCCAGCCCAAATCTGATGAAATTGCAGCTCTTTCAGGTATGTTCATGCTAAGTGGTTGGGGAGACAAAGGTTAGAATAACACATTTCTTGCCCACTGGATGTTTACAGTATACTTGTCAATACACATTTATGCAAGTAAGTGCCATACACATTTTATAGGGGCATAGAAGGCATTTAGAGCAAAGTACTCAAGGAAAAGTTTGGGAGGGAATGATCATATTCAACTGAGAGAATCAAAGAAGACTTCATGAATGAGGTATCACCTGAACTCAGTATTGAAAGAAGAGGTCCATTTTAATATATTGAGATATAGATAGAGTTATTCTAGGCATTTGTTTTGGGAGGACAGCATGCATAAATGCATATAGGTAACAGAGTGCCACATGATATCATGGAAGCTAATAATCCAATTCACTTGAACCATAGACCATATGAAGGGAAGTAGTATGAAATAAACCTCGAAAGTAAATAAATAAACCTGGCTAGAGCAATATTATAAAGGACTTTAAATATAGTCTAAGGAGTTTCTATTTTTCCTTCTGACATCAGGAAGCCACTGAATGTTTTTGAGCAATATACTGACATGGTCAAATTTGTGCATTTGGAAGGGTATTTTCATTAATTGTGTGAATGAAGCATTGAGAGAGAAGAGACTGGAGGCAAGATTAGTTAGAGTCCATTTAAAATAGTCCAGGCAAGTGGTGATAATTCCATCATAAAGGCAGTGCAAGTGGAAGGGATGGATTCTAGAAAAAGGTTAGAGATGGATTTGACAAAACTTGGCAATTGGATAGATATTGGAGGTGAAAGAAATAGCCAAATCAAAGCTAACACCAAGGATTCAAGCCTGGGAACCTGGGACGGTGGTGTTGCCAAGTTTAGTATGTCCAAGTATAATTACATGTTTGATATGTTGGGTTTAAGTTTCAGGTGAACATCCAGGTTTTTTTTATACTATATATACATATACATGTATATGTATGTATGTATGTATATGTATATATATAGAGAGATGTAAATAGACATAATATGTCGATTATATATAAATATCTATATATCGATATATCTATATGTATTATGTATAAAGTATACAAGAGGAATGATCAGATATCAAGGGAGAGATTGTAGAAGAGACTGTGGAAATTGGAGCATCTACATAAAGTGATCTTCAAAGTCATGAGAGGGCATGGAATTGTGAAGAGAGAAATTATATACAGAACCTAGAAAAGGATGTATTTCAAAATCTTGAAGGACACTCATAGACCTACCTTGAGGTTTAGATCAGGACCAGGTAACAGAATGAGAACAGTCACATAAGGTAGAAGAACCTGGACAGAGCAGTGTCAATGGAAGGCAATAGATATAGAGAATCCAGAAGGAAAAGGACAGTCATCAATATCAAATATGACCAAAATGTTAAGGAGAATTAATATTGTGGGAAAGCTTATGGATTTGATAAATAAAAGGTCACTGTTTACATTAGGGATAGCAGTTTCAGTTCAGTGGTGGAACTGGAAGTCATCTTTCAAGAGGCTTAGAAATCATAAGGAAATGGAGGAAGTGAGTATGGACCACTTTTTGGTAGTGACTGAGAATGAGTGACAATTTGACATCTTGAGAAGTTTAGTGGTGACTGGGGATAAATGATAAAGAAAGGTAGCTTGAGAAGACAGGGTCAAGGAAATGTGTTTTTTTTTAAGTTTGTTGTTAGGAAGGAAAAGACTCAATATTTGAGACAAAGAATCAAAAGTCTGTGGAACAATCAATCAAGTAGCATTTATTAAACATTTCATATGTGCCAGGGACTATGCTAAGCCCTAGATATACAAACAAAAACAAAAACAATCCATGCTCTCAGGGACTTTCCTTGTAATGAAGGAGATAACATATACATACTTTGGTATGTATGAACCATACAGAGTGGCTGGGGAGTACAAGAGAAGACATTACCAGCTGAGATGGACTGAGAGTAATATCTTAAAAGTCTTAGAGTATCTGAGCTGAATGGTAAAGAAAGTCAAAACATTCAAGAAGCAGAAATTAGAAAGAAAACCATTCCAAGCCTGAGGGATAGCCATTATAAAGACATAGAATCAGGAGATGTAGTTTTGTGTGTATGTGTGAGGAAAAGCAACTGAGATAGCATCGTTGAACCCATAGAGTGTATGCTGAGGGGCAATAATGTGAAAAGAGGCTGGAAAGATGAGAATGCATCAGATTGTGAAGGAACTTATGTCAAACAAAGGAGTTTAAAGGTGATCCCAGAGACAATAGAGAGCCATTGGAGTTTATTGAGTAGGGAGGTGACATCAGACCTGCACTTTAGGAAAATCACTTTGGCAGTTGTGCAAAGGATGAATTGGAGTTGAAAGACACTTGAAAGAAGGAGTCCAATTAGAAATATATTGCAAATGTCATGATAAGATGTGATGAATGCTTAGAGTAGTTCCTGTGTGAGTACAGAGAAGGGAATATATTGAGATATTGTGGAGGAAAAAACAGCAAGATTTGGCAACTGATTGCATATATGGGATAAGATTGAAGTTTATATGTGTTGCAAACTTGGGCAACTGGAAATGTAACAGAACCCTCAATAATAATAGAGACATTTGGAAAAACAGAGAATTTGAGGGGAAGATGATGAGTTTTTTGAACATGGTCATTTTGAGATGTCTTTGAGATGTTCAACTTGAAATGTCCAATCCACAGTTGGTGATGTGGGACTAGAGTTCAGGATAAGAGCTTGAAGAATCAACTGAAAAGGGATGATAATTCAACCCATGGGACCTTGTGATATTACCAAGTGAGAGATGATAGGGAGAAGAGAGAGAAGGACCTAGAACAGAACCTTAGGGGGATACTTATAGTTAGTATGATGATATTAAAGATGGCCAAGAAAAGTTGATCAGACAGGTAGACAGAGAAGTAAGAGAGAGAGGGCTGTCATGAAAACCCAGAAAAGAGAGTATTAAGGATAATAAACTGGTCAACTATGTTGTGAGATGTCAAGAAAGATGAAGACTGAGAAAAGAATATTAAATTTGATAATTAAGAGATCATTAATAATTTTTGAAAGAACATCTTCGAATGAATGATAAGATCAGAGCCAGATTATAGAGAGCTTAGAAGGGAATGAGAGGAGAGGAAGTGGAGACTTTATGTATAAACTTTTTCCCAAATAGTTCAGTTAGTAATGTAATGAATGGTGATGGCTTCAAGGGCTTAACCCTTGAGAAAGATTAGCCCTGACGAAAAGAAAAGACATCTTTTACTCCCAAACAAGCAAAGAAAAGTTCAGGACCCCTGGAAAGGGGGTTTTGTTAAAGTCAATAACACACTACTCAGAATTTTTTCCAGATTATTATTTTCTCGTGATAGCTGGGCTAGCAAGTTTTGTGGTATGAGGAAGAGAAGTTGGTTCTGAATTGCTCAAGAGAAAGAATAATGAAAATCAAAGTTGCTCTGAGAAGGAAATCCTTCACCTACTTAACAATTTTCACAGGTGGTATTTTACAGTTTCCTTAATGCTAAAGTGTCTGAATTCATACAAGACACTAACAGAGAATATGTGCCCTTGAGTGCAATTTAAATATTTCATTATCCTCCCTGATTTATATGTCTTTCTGTCCTTAGGGCATTGGTCCACCAGAGGCAATGAAACCAGACAATCAAACTTCATCCTTGGACTTCATCTTGTTAGGCCCCCTTGTGGACAGCAAGCTTATAGGAGTGGTCTTTGCTATAATCTTTTCCATCTTTGTGGTGGCTGTAACAGCCAATACGGTCATGATATTTCTAATTCAGGTCAACTCCCAGCTACATACCCCCATGTACTTCCTGCTCAGCCAGCTCTCTTTTATGGACACCCTCTTCATTTGCACCACTGTGCCTAAGCTCCTAGTAGATATGGTATCTGAGGAGAAAACAATTTCATTTGTGGGTTGTGGAATTCAGATTTTTCTTTACCTGACCATGATTATTTCTGAGTTTTTCCTCTTGGGGCTCATGGCCTATGACCGTTATGTTGCTCTCTGTAATCCCTTGAGGTACCCAGTTCTCATGAACCGCAGGATGTGTCTTCTGTTGGCTTCAGGTTCCTGGTTAGGTGGCTCATTGGAGGGTTTCATCCTCACACCTATCACAATGAATGCCCCCTACTGTGGCTCTTGAACTATCAATCATTTCTTCTGTGAGATCCCTGCAGTCCTCAAGCTAGCCTG
>JAQQSZ010021039.1:0-10008 GCA_028646595.1 Phalanger gymnotis | reverse complement strand
CTGTTTCTCTCCACAGCAGCCTCCTCTCCTTATCTGCTTCTCTCCCTCCATCCCCATTGGACATGGAAAGCCAAAGCAAGACCGAAGGAAGTGAAATAATGACTAACAGTGCTTTCAGTTACACAGAGATTCACCATTTATAAAGTGCTTTTACGATCATTTTAATCATAATAGCTGGCACAGAACACTTTTAGGATTTTACACAGGATTTCACCTACATTGCTTCATCTGAGCCTCACCCAAAGTAGTTATATAACTTAGTAATATAAATCCCAGGGCATTGCCCAAGAGACATGGAGGTTAAAGGACCTTCCCAGGGTCACGCTGCTATTAAATGTCAGAGGTGAAATTTGAATCCAGGCTTCTCGACTTCAAGAATAGAATAGAACTCTACTCACCATACCACACTACTTTATCACTTGGTAATGATAGTATAATAAAAATAATCTCAGTATAATCATTAATAACAATATTAGCTAACATTTACACAGTGCTTGAAGGCTTGCCAAATGTTTTACAAATATTCTTATTTTATCCTTATTTTATGCTTATCCTCTGAGAGGCAGGTGCTATCATCCTTATTTCAGAGATGAAAAAAGCGAGGCAGAGAATGAGAGACTCCTCCCTGCATCACCCATCTAGCAAGTGTTTGAGGCAGGAGTTCCTTTTACGTGTTTCCCTATATCATGGAGTCCTCCTTCTGTAGTAAAAACGTTCAGTCTTGGTCCTCTCAGAGAACGAAGGACAAACGACAACAATAACAACAATATTCAATCTACTTCTTCCATTATGACTCTTTTTTTGTGGCAGGGGAAGGCAGGGCAATTGGGGTTAAGTGACTCGCCCAAGATCACATAGCTAGTGTCAAGTGTCTGAGGCTGGATTTGAACTCAGGTCCCTCTTGACTCCAGGGCTGGTGCTCTATTCACTCCTCCACCTAGCTGCCCCCATTATGCCTCTTCTCTGACCCTACCAGTCCCCTTCCTAAACATTCAACAATCCAATCAATTGCAAGATCAAGAAAACTCACCTTTTTTCAAAGACATGAGTAACCAAAACATGTGACCCCGGAGAAAGATCTTAAGTCACATTTGCATGATAATAACAGCTAGCATTTATTTAACACTTGCTAAGTGCTATACATTAAGTTTTCATTTGATCCTTACTTCAACTGTGGGAAGTAGGTGCTATTATCATCTATATTTTACAGATGAGGAAACTGAGGCAAATGGAAGTTAGGTAATTTGCCCAGGATCATATAGCCAGTAAGTGTCTGAGGCAGGATTTGAACTCAGGTCTTCCTGACTCCATTTCCAACACTCTATCCACTGGGCCACTTCACTATCCTTCATATAGGATTTTTCTCGTAGCCACTCTGAGAGTTAGGTAATAAGTATTATCCCTCCTTTACCAATAAGGACACAGAAATTATGTGATCTGATCCTGGGCACATGGTTAGTAAGTGACTAAGTTGGGACTTGAATCCAGGTTATGAAGGCTCAGTGGCCACCACTCACATCTGTAGGGTGTTGCTAGCAGCGTGGGCTGATGCAGTGTAGGAAGCGTACTCTTTTAAGACCAGACAATAAGCACTAAAACCTGAACAAATATGAGATGTTGGCCATGGCAAACCCCCCAGAATCCATTCCTATTTGTAGGGGAATGGAGCAGATTTTAGGGGAGAGATGATGAGCGTCACTCTGGACAAATGACCCAGAGTCAGACCCGTGGGACTGGGCCGATTTAATACAAAGTAAGAGAGGGATAATAGTTACCCTGGGCTGATGTAAACAGCTAGCACCAAGAACTCGAGCCCTACATCACAGAATCATAGAATTTTAGAGCTGGAAGCTTCCTTAGCAGCTCTCCAGTCGAACTCATACCTGTATCCCCAGTCTAATATATATATAAGTTTATCCATTCTCTGCTTGAAGACTGCCAAAGAAGAGGCCTTGACAGTTCTGCTTTAAGGAAACACAGTTCCTTTTGTAAGAAGATTCACTAGGTAGGAGAAGAGCTGTATAATTTGGCTTTCCCTTGTGTCATTCTGGACCATGGTCCAGGATTGAGTCTGGTCTATTCATGGAGAAGACCATGGCATATAGCAATTTGGAACTCTGCCCAAAGGACGATCAAACTGCATACCCTTTGATCCAGCAATATCACTACTAGGTCTGTATCCCAAAGAGATTTTTTAAAAAGGAAAAGAAACAATATGTACAAAAATATTGATAACTGCTCTTTTTTTGTGGTAGCAAAGAATTGGAAATTGAGGAGATGCCCATCAGTTGGGGAATAGATAAACAAGTTGTGGTATATGATTGTGGTGCAATACTGTTGTGCTATAAGAAATTACAAGCAGGATGATTTCAGAAAAACCTGAAAAAACTTACATGAACTGATGCAAAGTGAAATGAGCAGAACCAGGAGAACACTGTGCACAGTAACAGCAACACTGTATGATGATCAGCTGTGAATGACTTAGCTATTAGCAATGTGATGATCTAAGATAATTCCAAAAGCCTTATGATGAAAAATGCTATCTGCCTCCAGAGAAAGAACTTACAGAATCTGAATGTAGATGAAAACAGGCTTTTAAAAAAAAACTTTAAATTTTTCTTGTTTTTTTTGGGGGGGGGCTCTGTTTTCTTTCACAGCATGACTAATATGGAAATATTGGCTGCACACGTATAACATATATAAAATTGCTTGCCTTCTCAATGAAGGGGGAAGGAAAGGAGGGAGGGAGAGAATTTGGAACTCAAAAATTTATAAATGAATCTAAAATTGCTTTTACATGCAATTGGAAAAAAAATATTATCTCTCTTTGCCCATCATTCCTCATTCTTCTCTATGGGACCTATGGGACAAGTCTAATTCCTCTTTCACAAGCTCTTCAGATATTTGATTCAGCTGTCACATTCCCCTGAAATCTACTCCTCTCCAGACTAAACATCACAAAGGACAAGGGGTAAGGAATTCAAGGGTAACACCTTGGCATAAAGTTGACCTGGTTAACCAGAGAATCAAATTCTCAAAGGGTTCAGGAAAAGGGTGATGGTCTGAGCAAGAAGAGTGAGGTGGCATGATTATAGCTGAGGCAAGGATGGAAAACAGGTTTAGGAAGATAAAGGAACAAGGAAAGATGGAAGAACAGAAGTCTACAGCCAGATGGTAAAATTTCAGAGGATTTTCTGGATCATGGAAGTATAACATCTATGGGTGGTAATGAACAATATGAACCTTCTTACTCCAAGTATCCTGTTTTTTTTTCTCCAACATACTTTCTTTCAAGGACTTCTCTATGTCCTCGTTCTTTACACTATCCTCAACCCATCATCCAGGTTGGTAGGGTTTTGTGATCACTGACATTGATGTACATTTAGAAGAGAGAGATGTCTCAAAGTATATCATCTTACTGTCTGTCACCTAGTAGGCAGTTAATAAATGCTTGTTGACTGGCCAGTCACAATCCCTCCCTCTCAAGTCTTGGTACAGACTTCACCAGCACTTCTATATACCACCTTTCAGAGTAAAACCTTGGCAACATCCATTAATCTCTTTGTCTTCACTCATCTAAAAAATGTCAGGGGTTTGAGTCGGTAGTACCTAATTGAGATCTAAAGCCTATGTTCCTGTGCTGACTCTCAAATAGGCAGCCGGCAGCATATCCAGAAAGATCACTTGGCACATGGAGAACAGAGGCAAAACGAATTCCATGATGATATTCCCCCAATACCACACAAGAAGGGCATGCTTAAGGGTCCATGCTGCTTAGGGATGCCTACAACCTTTTTTAAAAAAATAATTTTTTATTTATTTCATTAAATATTTCCAAATTAGATGTAAAAATATATAATAATCATTCTTAAAAATTTTGAGTGCCAAATTCTCTCCCTCCCTCCCACTCCTCCTCCTCCTCCCTCCTTGAGAAGGCAATCACTTCAATTTTGATTATATATGTGAAGTCATGCCAAGCATATTTCCATATTACATTACAAGGTCTACAACCTACGACCTTGCACTGTCTCACTCTATCTGATGGATATATCGCCCTCCATGTGCCCAAAACCAAACTCATTATCTTTCCACCTAAACTCACTCCTGGATAGTCATAACCACTTCCTAGTTTTGGTCTCTTTGCCTCTACTGTCTCCTCTCCAATCCGTCTTTTCCATAGCTGCCAAACCAACATTCCTAAAGTGCTTCTCAGACCCTACCAGTCCCCTTCCTAAACATTCAGCAGCTCCAATTGCCCCTAGGATAAAATACAGACTCCTCTGTAACTGAGAGCTCTCACAAGGTGACTCTGGCTTTACATGCAGATTACATGCTACTGTCCCCTGAGCATTCTATACTCCAGCCAAACAAATCTTTTTGCTGTTACCATACTCAACATTCTATACCCCATCTATGTGCCTTTATGCCAGCTGTTCCCCATGCCTGGAATGCTCCACCTCCTCACCTCTGTCTCTTAGGACTCCTAACTTCCTCCAAATACCACATCTTTGAAAAGGACCTTTCTGATGCCCACTCAATCACTTGGTATTTATTTTTTCTGTATCCTCTCTGTGAATATTTTGAATATCTGACACACAGTAGGCATTTAATAAATGCTTTTTGGTTAATCGAGTGGTTGTGAAACACTCTCTATAATCCAAAAAATACTATGGGCCATCTCTCAAAACATACAGTTTCAAGTTTCCTGAGTCTGCCATCCTTAAGTGTGATGGCAGCCCGAGGCACCAATGACAAAAACAATCACCTGGCCTCACAACAGCTGCACTCAGGAGACAGAACAGTATGTCATGAGCCTCCTAGGTGGTCTCCATCATACTGGGCATTTCCTATCCACACTAGTCACCCTATGGCACAATGACTGTTGGCCTTATTGCAATCATTAACTAGACAAAGGAACAGAATTCTTCATGTCCCAGCAGTGACCCATTTCAAGTTTCCACATATCTGAACTATGAAATGCACAGGTACCCACCTTCTCAAAATGGAACTAGGTTAGGGATCCCCTCACCCCTTCTATCTCTTTGTAACAAATTTGCTCTCTGTAAGAGGTTCTCCCTCCCCTGTTTTTATTTACATAGTTATCCATATGCTAGAACCAGCACGAGTGTATTGTAGGCACCATTGGCCCCATGTGTCGAGAGGCAGGAGACCTAGTCTAAGCTCTGCCACCACACTCTATGACCTTCAGCAAGTCATTATAATCCCATGAGAGTCATTTTAAAGTCCCACCCCTCCTGCTTTGCCCACTTCCCTTCCTGCTCCCTTGCCAATGTTCAATAGTCATGGTGTGTGTGTGTGTGCGCGCGCGTGCGGTAGAGGGTAGGACACAGGGACACAGGAGTAGGAGCAACAACCCTCCTTCTTACTCCTGAATCAACATGTGGTCAAATTTAGGCCTTGACAAGTCATGTGTGGACTAGAAAGTGCTGGAAGCTCCTATTCTAGTGTCTTCTAAGGCTCTAGCTCTTACCTGACTTTCCTGCTCAAAGTGGCCACCAGTCATTTCTTGGCTCCATTTTTTAATTAGCATCTGACAAATATGTCACCGCAAACTCAACTACCCTGTACACTGGGGTGATTTGCCATGTTTGAGCAAACTCTAATTTCTGCACTTGAAGGGGACCTCCCAAAGGATAGAGTGCCATGCTGATTCTAAATACAATAACCCAAGTCATTACTAAGGCTTTTAAACCAGACGTTTAAATGAAAAGAAACTTCTGAACCAAATGCTCAAACAAATTGTACCAACTCACTAAAAAGCCTGAACTGCCCTGAGCCCCAGCGCTCATTTTTTAAGTGATTAGAGAAGCAAACAATAACTGGAGAACTAACTCGAAGCAAAATGAAACCTATTGCTGCTATTAGCTATAGGACCTTGGGGAGCTCATTTCCACCCCCCAGCCTCAGTTTCCTTACTTGTAAAATGAAGATGTTTTGCCAGATGATTTTTAAGGTCCCTTCCAGCTCAAATATGATGCTCCATGTTTTCTAAAAAATTCTCCGATGGAACAAAACTTAGAACCTTAAAAGTCTCCAAAATGAACTTGAAAAAAAAACCAAAGTCATTTGCTTCAAGTCTTTGTTTAAACTTCCTACAGTTCCCAGGCCTGAATTAAAAGACCTCTAAGTCCAATTTTGGAAAATCATATTGAACAGAAATGAGTGAACCGGCTCTTCTTTTAGCTGAAATCATGCTGTGTGGCAGGGAACTTGACTTTCTCAGATCAGTACCCCTGCACCTCCCACACCATTTTGGTATAGTTGGGTTGTTTGAAAGAGGGGGAGAGAAGGAAAAAAGTGATTAAGTAACAAGTGGAACCCAGTCCTAATTGGATTGGTGTCCGATTATGCTGAAGTACCCACAGTGCCCCACTGTCTTCAGTACCTGGCAATTTTGTCCCTTTATAATTTCCTGAGCAAAGATATTGCTAAGAATTCTGAAATGTGAGACAAATTCAGGTGAGCAGAGAGAGGAATGAGGTGGCTTAGAGAGCAGTCCACTCTGGTGGGCTGTAGTCATGCCAAGAGAGGAAATGGCCTTTCCCTAGAGAGCCCAGCTAGGGTGCAGCAGTAGAAGACAATAGGTCCTAGGAGAGAGATGGTGGGAGGGGGAAGGGTGGCATTCCATGCCAGACAAGGGAGTGGAGCCACTGCATGACACAGGTTAAGTGGAGGGACTATTTGGAATGGTGGGAGATTTTGGTGACAGCGTCCTCTCTCTTGGATACTAGCACCCTGGAGAAAAGCAATAGTCACCCTGTGTTAGGTCTAGCTCAGCTCTTGGATTTATCGAATCTTTCTAAATAGTATAGAAAGGATTCCCCAGGAAATCTAGGAAATGAAGGTGCCTTCTTCCCTTTCCCTTTAAAAAAAATCTGGTCTTCTGAAAAATGAGAACAGGGAGAAGCCAGGAAAGCATTTCCGAGAGTGCTGTGTGGAGGAGATGATAGCTTTGTTCTTTGTTTTGAGGCTCCTTTATAACCTGACTAAGTAGCAGGTGCAACGAAATTGCCCTTGTCTAAGGCAATCATACAAGAGACAATGAAGCTCCTGCCCAATGAGGCTCAGCCACAGAGGCCAAAAGAAATGGAGAGGTCAGCAGCTTAGCCACGTGGGAAGTCCTGTCAATGAGACAGTCCATCCTGGAGCAGCCCAGGCCAAGAAAACAAAGTGCTTCCTTGGAGCAGGATTTTCTGGCCTTATTATGCAGAGAATTATCTCCAACCTGCAGTTAGTTCTCTTGGCCTACAAAGAAACCACCTAAAAAGTGTTCATTGAGTGAACTCATCCTGTCAATCTCTGATTTCTGAACAACAAGCATAGCGAGTGATATGACTTCTGTGGCTAAGGAGTACAGTGCTCTGGTCTTTTGGGAGTATGTTGGAAGGCAGAAGAGAGGGCTGGAATCTATATCCAGTATTGGTCAATCTAAAGAGAAAGGATCCTTTTGAAATAGAGAATTTGAGTCACTTCTATTTTGTTAAAGCCTCGTTTTAGATTCAGCTTTGGCTTGGCACTTCCTGAGTTTTGTTTCCTTCTCCCACCAGGCAGAGTCCACTGGGAGAAGGGAGATGGAGGCAGGTGCAGGAGGTAGCCAGTGGGATTCTGGTCCTGGCCTCGCCTTCCAGGCACTGTTCCCAGTACTGTTTTGTTACTGATGGCAGCAAGGCAGTGGCTCCTAATTGTTTACAAAACCCCAATGGTGGCTTCCAGCTGTGCTCTGGTAATGAGTGCCCTTTAATAAAGCAGTTACACGATGCCAAGCCTTGGCAGAGCTGCCAGGATGAATGAAATGGCAACATTTGGCCTCTGACTGAGGTCAACAGGAACGCCATCTTGGATTTTCACCACTTGCTCAGTTCCAAAAATACCGGAGTTTTTTTTGGACTGCCTAATCTCCAAACCTTACCAAGAATGCTTTGAAGTCTCAGAGGTCTCCTTCCTTCCTCACCCCTGACTTCTAAGTTTCTGATGAAGCTCTTGAAGCATGAAAAGTATGGCTCAGGCAGCTAGCCCAGAATGCCGGAGGGGATGGGGCCATTGGAAAGCTTGCCTACCAATTCTTCTGAGCCCTCTGTCCTGGTGGAGGCTGCCTGCTATACAGTTTGTTTCCATATCAGCTGCCTGCATTTGTCAGCTCCCTGGTAGCCAAGCACTCACAAGAGGAAAGTTAAGCTAATTGTCTTCCACCCTCCCCAACCCCCTTTCAAAGCCACAAAAATCTTTTAGTCACAAATCTGCAGAGCCCAAAATGAATTGGAGAGTGGACAAGTGTCTGCTGAGCTTGGGGTATAGACACAGCCAGTCTGGACAATAGTAGCTTGGTTTTTAATCTTATTTGTTTTCCTGGGCTTTCTGCACAATCTACATCGTTCACCAGATAATGGTCACTTCACTTTGTTCTTTTATGTTGATAGCGATATAGTCTTAATTAGTTTCTCTGTCCCCTGAGTCATCCTTCCTCCTGGGGCCAAATCAATTTTTAAAATGTATAACTTTTTTATCTTGTCACTCCCCTACCAAAAAAATTTGCAGTGGTTCCCCAACAATCGCCAAGGCCCTTTACCATCTTGCCCCAAATCTACATGTCCAACCTTGCCTCATACCCTACACTTATCCAGATTACCCATGTCCCCAAAATATTCCAGGAGGATTCTGCGACTGTACCTCTGCTCATATTTTCCCCTCCATTTGGATGATCCTGAATCTATACAGAGGGCTGGATTTGGAGTTAGCTGACCTGGGTCTGAATCCCAGCTCTGCCGTTTACCTTGGGCATTTACGTTTACATGACACTCTGTGTGACGTTGGGCAAGTAACTCCGGAACCTGGAGCTTCACCTGTAAAATTAAGCAGTTGCACTCAATGACCTCTGTGGTGCCTTCTAGCTCTGTTTATGATCCCAGTTATCCTACCCATCCACTGAGACCCAGTACAATTACAGTATCATCTAGGAAAATTTCTCTAACTATTCTTCCAACTAACCTCCAGTGCTTCTTCCCTCCTCTGAATTTCTACATTATCTGCTCTTTATACCATTCAAACACTTGGTATCTACTGACTTGGTTTGTTATTTGTCTTTTCACATGTGTGTGATAATAATAACCAACATTTATATAGCACTTACTACGTGCTAGGTACTATGCTAAGCATTTTACAATTATTATCTCATTTGGTCCTCATAACAACCCGGCGAGGAAAGTGCTATTGTCATCCTCATTTTTACAGATGAAGAAGAAACTGAAGCAAATGGAAGTTACGTGACTTGCCCAGAGTCACTCAGCTAGTAAGCATCTAAGGTTGGATTTGAACTCAAGTCTTCTTGAATCCAGACCCACAGCTCTATCCGCTGCTCCACCTAGCTGCCCTAGACTATAAGCTCCTTTAGGGCAAGAACTATGTCTTATGCATCTTTGCATACCTCACCATTTAGGCCAGGGTCCCCACCTCTTAGGTCCATATGAATTTTGTACTGTCACCACCACTCGCATTACTCTCCATAGCAACAGTGATCACTTAGAAGTGATGGTGGACAGGGCACACTCATGAAAGGAGTGTTGAGACTCTGGGCAAGCTGCAAACTGCCCCCCAGCTTTGAAACCCAGACGTTGGGCTCTTGAGACAGTATTGATGTTAAGACTCTGGGCAGCTGTAGCTAAGGAGCCCTCCAGCTTGTAAACCTGGATGCTGAGACTTTGTTGAACTCTGGTAACTATGTATCGGGATTTGAATCAGACAAGTCTGGTTCCTGACTTGCTAAACCAAAACACTCAATTAATTCTACCAACCCAAGGAAGGTGTGAAAAAACAAAAGGAACAAGTTGGAGCAGCTATTGACAGGATTCTTCCACTGCCCTGAGGATGTCCCTTGGATGCCAAAAGACCACCTTTTTAGTGCTCTAACTAGTCCTATTCTCATCTTTTGGTGCAATGTTTTGAAATTCCCACTTTATCCTTGTTACCCTCCATTAAAACCCTTATCCCCTC
>JAQQSZ010021038.1:0-10008 GCA_028646595.1 Phalanger gymnotis | reverse complement strand
ACTCCAGGCAGAAGTTGTGTCAAACTGCAAGCTGCATTGAGCCAGGCCTAGTCTGCCAGGCTTCAGTTAAGAGGATCAAATTAAGAGGGTCCCACCTCAGCACATGTTGAACAGTTGCCCTCTCAACTTTGCCAAGAAATCATACCCGCAGCTCATGCCTGCCCTCCCACAGGGCTGCTGGCATCTTGGGTCAGCCTTCCTGGATACTCACAACTGGAGTTAGGCTCAGAAAAACTGTCAGTTAACGGTCCCACTCCTCCGTCTTTCTATCTAGAAAGATATGAATGTGAAATGTGCTCAGAAATCACAAAACACAAATGGAAAATTCTGTTGAAAGGAGATTTGTTTTTTAAGAGCTCAAAGGTCTGTTAAGAGTTGGCATAACTAACTCCATTTTCTTCTGTATTTGCAGGGATTGATTTGTTTGATCTTTGCTATGGGGTGTCTCAGCATATGCTGCAGAAACAGCTTCAAGCAAAACACCTCAATACTTTCCTTCCCCCTACTGCTTTACAACTAGAAAAGAAAAAGGTGTCCCCTTCTCTGGAGCCTGTCTAATCAAGCTGGTAGGAGGCACTTTGCGCATCTTGATGGACTAAATGGCTGGGCCTCCTATAACTGACTGGGCTGAAAGTCTACTTTCTTTCCTTTGGAACAAAAGA
Organism: Phalanger gymnotis; assembly: GCA_028646595.1. Lineage (NCBI taxonomy): Eukaryota > Metazoa > Chordata > Mammalia > Diprotodontia > Phalangeridae > Phalanger > Phalanger gymnotis. The sequence continues at coordinate 9,346 of JAQQSZ010021038.1, read as the reverse complement.
CAAATAGCCCCTTTGGTTGTACCAACTACCTTTACCTGCTTGGGTTCTCTTTGGTTACTTCTCTCTGGCTTCCAGTAGCTTTGGAGGGGAGAATACACATACAGGGACACATATACCTACATGTACATCTACACATACATGTACACAGACATGCATTATGTCATCTGCTGTCTATCACCTACTGATGGTGTGGGCCACACTCTTGAGTGAATGAACTGCAAGCTACCTGTCTATCTGTACCTTGGGCTGGCTTATTTTTTGGCGGTAGCAAGGAGCCTGATAATTCTCCCAACAATTTGTGAGCAGGAAGGGCCTATGCTGGCTCAGATTCTTTCATATCTTCATCTCCAAGAGCATCCCCATGCTTGCATGCAAATGGGGAGTTCACCAATCCAGAACCCTCTTATAGAAGAAGAACTGGGAGGGCTGAAAAAGGTACAGTTCAGCACCTATGTGCTCTAAGTCAAGATATCTTCAAACAGGTTCGCACTTTGTGTATTTTGATTCTATATTGTCTATCTCATCTCTTGCACCGAGAAAACTCCATGTTTCAATGGGAAGCCTTCCTCTATTTCTGAGTGAATACCTAGGCTACAATTAGGATATTTTTCCATACCTAGGTCCTCTTCACCTAATTTTTTCCAAGCCAATAAGCAAGAGATATGTCTGTCTGATTGCCAGCCTGTCATTTGTGATTACTGTATTGTCTTGACCACCTTTACCATCTAAATTTTCTGCTCAGTTGCTAAGCTGACATGAACAATTAGTCAACATCATCCCTGTCACTGATAATATAAAGCTGACATAAACCTCAATTTCAACTTGAATAGTCAGTTTTCACTAGGGGATCCTCTGCAGATCTGTTTAGGAAGATCAACTTGGCAACTGAATGGAGGATGGACTGGAATGGGGAGAGACTTGGGGCAGGCAGACCCTCCAGCAGGCAATTGCTATAGTCCAGGCAGGAGGTGATGAGGGGGCTGGCACAAGGGGGGTGGCAGTATCAGAGGAGAGAAGAGGGCGTATTTGAGAGATGCTGCAAAGATGAATCAATAGACCTCAGCAAGAACTTGGATATGGGGAGTGAGAAATTGTGAGAAATCTAAGATGTTTCCTAAATTGTGAGCCCGGGGGACTACTGGGAGGATGGTGGTGATGGGGTACTTGGGTGTTTGTGCTTGGACCCTAATTCTAACAGCCTCTGCTTGGGTGTCTGTGCCTGAACCCCAATTCCAAAACCACATCCAGCTCTAAAATCACATCTCTCCCTAGCCTCAAAATACTGTCTCTCACGCTCAAGGGCAGCATGCCCTAGCAACACACTTATCTCTACTCCTTTCACAAGTAGACAGTTGTGCCTATCTATAGACTGACTCCCTGTGTACTGATAATTGGCTGTGCACTGGGTCATGACAATATTTACTACTTACTGACCTAACTGATACGTATCCTAGATATAAGTCAAATGTATACTCTCTTACATTTATTTTGTTTAACAAGATATTTGATGAGAGCCATCTAGATATTCCCAGTCGGCCCTGACCATTAGTTAACTTAGTGATGTTTCACAGTCAAAACCACACCCCTTAGTACCCCACCTTGGGATATTTGCCAGTGAACTCAGGGTAATATGCCTGTGCAGTAGATACAAAAAGTGCATGTTCTTTTAAAAACTAACCACTCCTTAACCATGCCTTAACCACTCCCTAATCCAACCCTAAAACACCTAATTGACATGTTTTAACCCTAAATCTCTTATAAAAACTCTTCCTGCATCCCTGTAAGGTTGAAGATTCCCTAAGAACTCTTGCCCGCTGTAAAGCATAATAAATCCTTGCCACCTTGACTTAAAGAATGCTTGAGGTAGTGAATTCATTCCAGATGGCCCCGACCCTCTCCAGTACTTGGGTCCTTGAGGGCTACTCTCCCTCAATGCCCCGTCTGGGAACTCTAGTCCTGGGATTCCTGAATGCCTGGGTTTTTCTCCCTCAACAGTAGTACTCTCCATAGTAATAGGGGAAGGTGGAGGGGATGGTTTAGGGGAAAAAGATAATCGGTTCTCTTTGGGACATGTTGAGTTTAAGATGTCTACTCAACATCTAATTTAGATTTCTAAAGGCAGCTGGAGATGGGAACTTGGAGGTCAGCAGAGAGGTTGGAGCAAGATCTAGGTAGATTTGAGAATCATCAGCATAGAGATGGTAATTAAATCCATGGGACCTGATGTGATCACCAAATGAAGTAGGACAGAGGGATAAAAGAAGATCATCCAGGACAGAGCCCTGGAGGACAACCAGAGTTAGCAGGTTCCACTAACAACATATTTGGTACCAGTTATGCCAGTCTAATGGGCTTGAGGTAGAACCTCAAAGTTGCTACTGAGTCCTTCCCCAAGTAAATGGAGTCTTTGGATTTCTCAAACACTAGCCTACTATGTTTGTTTCTGTATATTGTGTACTTAATGTGCTCCACTGATCAACCACTCTTTTTTCTTAATCAGTAGCAAACTATTTTAATAATTACTGCTTTGCAGTACAGTTTGAGATTTGATACTAATAAACCATCCTTCTTTCCCACCTTTTTTTCATCACTACCCTTGAGATTCTTGACCCTTAGGTCCCTGTATGAATTTAATTATTATTTAATTATTATTTTTCTAGCTCTAGAAAGTAATGCTTTAAAAATTTTTGATTGGTATGACACTAAGTAAATTAATTTAGCTACTATTGTCATTTTAATTATATTGGCTCAACATACCCTGAGCAATTAATGTTTCTCCAACTATTGAAGTCTGTCTTTATTGCTACAAAGAGTATTACATGCTTAGATGCATATAGTTCCTGGATGAATCTTGGTAGATACATTCCCAAATATTTTATAGATTTTGTAATTATTTTTTGAACTCTTCCTATAAGATTTTGTTGGTTATGTACAGTAGTGTAGATGATTAGTGAATTAATCCTGTATCCTGCAATTTTACTGAAGTTATTAATAATTTCAATTAATTTTTTAGTTGCCACTCTAGGATTCTTTAAGGACTCCATCATGTCACCTGCAAAAAGTGATCATTTTGTTTCTTCTTTGTCTATGCTTATCCCCTCAATATCTTTTTCTTGTCTTATTGCTATATATAGCATTGCTAGTAATAGTGACAATGGGTATCCTTGCTTTACCCATGATCTTGCTGGGAAGGCCTCTGCCTTTTCTCCACTACATATAACATTTACACCTAGATTTAGAAAAATGCTGTGTACTTTAATAAGGAAAAGTCTATTTATTTTTTTACTTTCTAGAATTTTTAATTGAAATAGGTGAATTGAAAAAGCCTTTTTAGCATCTATTGATATAATCATATGGTTTTTATTATTTACATTATTAACATAATTTATTATATTTATAATCTTTCTTATATTGAATTAACCTGGCATTCCTGATACAAACCTAGTCTGGTCATAATGCATAATCTTACTAACATGTTATAGTGTAGCCTTAATATTTTGGGGTTATTTGAATGGGACGGTGTTCAGTTAGGCTAAGTTAGGTTCGGATTTGGATCCGCATTGGCAATAAAGCACACTCCCAACAGGACAGAGATCTTTATTGAAAGAAAGGGGAAATACTCTATTAACCCCTCAACCACGTTAATCACAACAATTCCTACTACACAGTTAATGCAGTGTCAAAGACAGAGGCACAGACACACAGAGGCAATACCTGTTCAGAGGCAAACCTCCCACCCTAGATTTCTCCAAGCATGGGAATCCTTCTCTTCTCTACAAATGCAGAGACACCGACAAAGGACACACACACAACATACAACATACATACGTTCACCACCTACACCAAGGCTTTTCCTAAGCTGCAGAACCCCATCTTTTACAGCCACCTTGGTGAGTCCCTTTTGAACATAGCTCCAGGAGAAGCGTCCTCTCCATGGGTGAGGTTCCGATGTGAATGTCCCACGTGGTGACTTTTAGAAGGAGCTGAACAAAGAAAGTTTTTTCCCCGCCCTAGAGGGGAGCCATCCTCCCCCGCCCTCATTCCTAAGAACTGGCTAGGCAATCTCAGGAGTATTTCTCCAAGTGAGAGAGGAGTTATTTCCTATCCTTTGTCTTAAGAGTTACCTGTTCTTTGTTCAGGGCCTATCTGTCTCCTAGTGGAAGTGTATTCCATTCTTTGTTTGGGCCTATCAGCCAGAGAGGAATGTCTGAGAGGTGCATTCTCAGAGAGGGGCTTCTCAGTCTCCTAGCCAGAAAGGAATGTCTGATTCTTTATTCCAAGCCAGAGAGTTTAAAGATCTTGCAGGAGCTGGGGGATGGGGGGAGGGGGAGGAAGAAAAGACGGGTTTACACTAAAATATGGAGGATCTTCTATAATGATTTATCATTCAGATGGTTTTTCTTTTTTCTTTTTTTCCTTAATAGTATTTTTTTCCAAACACATGTAAAAATAGTTTTCAACATTCACTTTTGTAAAATTTTGAGTTCCAAATTTTTCTCCCTTCCCTAGCCCCTTCCCAAGATAGCAAGCAATCTGCTATAGGTTACACATGTACAATCATGTTAAACATATTTCCACATTAGTCATATTGTGAAAAAAGAATCAGAACAAAAGGAAAAAAGCCATGAGAAAGAAAAAATAAAAAAAACAAAAATAAAGTGAAAATAATATGTTTCAATCTGCATTCAGACTCCATCAGTTATTTCTCTGGATGTGGATAGCATTTTCCATCATGACTCTTTCAGAATTGTCTTGGATCATTGTATTGCTGAGAAGAGCCCAGTCTACCATAGTTAATCATCTTACAATGTTACTGTTGCTGTGTACAATGTTCTCCTGGTTCTGCTCACTTCACTTAGCATCAGTACAGGTAAGTCTTTCCAGGTTTTTCTGAAATCCACCTGCTCATCATTTCTTATAGAACAATAATATTCCATTGCATTCATATACCACAACTTGTTCAGCCATTCCCCAATTGATGGGCATCCCCACAACTTCCAATTCTTTGCCACCACAAAAAGACTTCTTATAAATATTTTTGTACACATGGGTCCTTTTCCCTTTTTAATGATCTCTTTGGGATACAGACCTAGTATTGGTATTGCTGGATATGCAATTTTATAGCCCTTTGGGCATAGTTCCAAATTGCTCTCCAGAATGGCTGGATCAGTTCACAACTCCACCAAAAATGCATTAGTGTTCCAATTTTCCCACATCTTCTCCAACAGTTCTCATTCTCCTTTTTTTGTCATATTAGCCAATCTGATATGTATGAGGTAGTGTTTCAGAGTTCTTTTAATTTGCATTTCTCTAATCAATAGTGATTTAGAGCATTTATTTTTCATATGGATAGCTTTAATTTCTTCTTCTGAAACTTGTCTGTTCACATCCTTTGACCATTTATCAATTGGGGAATGACTTGTATTCTTGCAAATTTGACTTAGTTCTCTATATATTTGAGACATGAGGCCTTTATCAGAAACAGGCTGTAATGTGTTTCCCAGCTTTCTGCTTTCCTTCTAATTTTGGTTGCATTGCTTTTGTTTGTGCGAAAGCTTTTTAATTTAATGTAATCAAAATTATTCATTTTACATTTCATAAAGTTCTCTATCTCTTGTTTGGTCATAAATTTTTCATTTCTCCTTAGATCTGACACATAAACTATTCCTTGCTCTCCTAACTTGCTTATAGTATTTTCCTTTATGTCCAAATCATGTATGGGGTGTTTTTTTCTATTCCTAATCTGAATATTTTCTATTTCTGTAAGCATCCATCTACTTCTTCTAAGTTATCTGCCTTGTTACCAAATAATTGGGCAAAATGGTTAGTACAGGGAGACAAACAGAGAGGTCTATGGACACTGAGAATGGGGTATGGCCAGGAACAGTCCCCACAGAACATTACAGCACCAAGGACTGGATCCAATGGCAAGGTTATGGTCCTCAATCCATATGATCACCCCAGCTTCATGCAGGGTATGGGAACAGGGGCCAATTGGCAACTTTGTTACCCATTACCTAGTTCTGGATTATAGATTGAGGGCAAATTAAGGAGAAGACTTGATCCAGGAGTGGTACTGCAGGATAAGGAGTGTTCATGGGACCTGGCCCATGTTCCAATCAAGGAAGAGGTACAAGAGCAAGCAACAGAGGTGTGATCCCCCAGGAGCAGAGCAGGATCTCAGTTCCATCTTATGCTCTAGTCTGAAGTCTATAGAGGAATAACAAGGTCAAAAATCCCAGAACAAAGGGAAGTCATCAATTCTGCCACTCTAAATCAACAGAGCTTGCCCACTGACTGACAGGGGCTAAGTCCAGCAGCATCTACTGTAGCTCAGACCCAAAGACAGAGCTCAGATCAGGGGTGGGGGGAGAGGCAGCAATCAGACTTTGCCCTGGATCAGACCCCTTTGGGAACACTGAAAGTTTGCAGGTCCCCAGCCTGAGCTGTCCCTGGGACCCTGGAATAACATAACATTCAATATACCAAGAAAGCAGCATGGGACCAGCCTAGATCTTCCCTCCAGAAGTACACAATTGTGTAGAACCTAGCGCTAACATTAAGTCTGAGGTCATGAAGTAGGCTGGAAGAATGAGCAAACAAAAAAAGATCTCCACCATGAAAAGTCATGGTTAAAGGACTTTCAGGTCACAGACCCAGAAGAAGAGAATGACTCCCAAATATCTACAAGCAATGATTTAGAGCAGGGCTGTCCAACCTTAGGGCTGCATTAAAATGAAATAATTATTCAAGGGCCATACCCAGAATAAAAAATACAGGACACTAATAGAAAGTGGGGGAACATGCATCATCAATATGACAGGCAAAGGCTCCAAGCACAAAAGCAAACACAAAACGACAAAGCAACAACACAACAGTATAAAGGTAGGTGCATACTGACTAGTCCGCATCTTACGCATCCCACAGATCAATTGAAAATTCCTTGCAATATGTTCCATCTGTGATACTGCTTAAAAACACCAAAGAAAATTAACATCAACGAGATTATTTATTAGTGATAGAATTAAAAAGTCTAACACACATTCTATGCAAATTATTATTTTATTTTTTTGCTCACGAAAATTAAAACCCACAGGCAGGCCACACAAAATTGCACTGTGGGCCATATTTTGGACAGCACTGATTTAGAGAAAAGCATAGCTTAGGCAAAAACTCAGCTAGAATTTACAGGAGAGATGAAGCAAGAGTTTTTAAATGAATTTTAAATATTTTTGTTCAATGAAATAAGAGTGTTAGAGGTAAAAATTGGGAAAGAAATTAGAATTATGGAAGAAAGAAATAGAAAGGGAATTAACTCTTGGCAGAAGAGATACAAAACTTTGCCCAAACAAAAAGATTACCTGAAAATAAGATATATTGGTATGTTAATAGAGTATAGTACTCATTACCCTGGTCTTAGGTGCCTAGAAGGCCAGCTGTGCCCCATTTGCTACTCCCCAGGCTTCTCCAGTGCCCTTAAAAGGTTTGGAGTACTTAGGCTCTCTGCCAATGGCTCCAGCCCCCACCAATAGGAAGCCCATCAATCGTAGGGGATAGGTCCTCTACATTCCAATGCCATTTAGCCATTAGATTATCTTTTACAAAGGAATATTGACTTCAAAATGAATAATCACAAATATATAGACTTACTCCCCTAACACATAGGAAACACAACCCCTTCCCTGCTCCACCCCCACCCCCCCCACCCCCACACACAACTTGCACCACTTCAGACTCTGGGAAGAAAAAGGAGATTAGGTTCATAGCTTAGGTTGCTTCTTATAGAGCACATTCCCAGTACCAAGTCCAAACCCCACTCCTCAGCCTCAAGTCCCAGGCATCCTGGTATCTCCAGACTTCTTGCCAGGCTTGCTGGCTACACCATCCTGCCTACAATCCTGGCTCTGAGGTTGCCACAACTGGAACTCCCAGGTCCAATGGGGAGCACCAATGGCATCTAAAACTGAGGACGAACAACACAGAACAGAGACCCTAGGCCTGTTTCCTGGAGTCAGGGTTAAGGAAAGAGGGAGTAGGGAGAAGGTGTTCTTTGACCCCTCTCAGGTTCAGTTGATGGTGCCCATGCTGTGGGTGAACTGTGATCTTCACCCTCTGGATGCAACAGGAAGGAATGTGCAAGAAGGACTGGGAACTGGAAAGAGAGCGACTGTTTCATTCTTGCCAGTTTTAAAGATACAGCCTTTCTGACTATGCAGCCAAAAGAGGATATACCCAGTTACATGGTAGGGGATGCACAGTGCTTCCATTTTAGGGAAACTCAGGATTCTTGAAAGGTAAACACTCGTTATATTAGATTGGATAAACTAGAAGCCAATGATTCTAGGAGACAAGAATTATTAAAACCAAGTCAAAAGACTGGGGGAAAAGCTGTAAGAATATGTAAAATATTTCATAGCAACTAACCTAGAAACAGATTGAGGAGAGAAAATTTAAGAACAATCAAACTATCTGAACCCCATGACCAAAAAAAAAAAAACTTAAACATCCTATTTCAAGAAATCTTTTTTTTTTATTTCAAGAAATCTTAAAAGAAAACTGCCCAGATATCTTAGAACCAAAGGACAAAGAGGAAATAGAAAAGAGTCTGCAACCACCTCCTGAAAGAAACTCCCAAAAGAAAGCTTCCAGCAACACCATAGCCAAAATCCAGAGGATTTAGGCCAAGGAAAAAATACTGCAAGTACCCAGAAAGAATTAATTCAACTACCAAAGAGCAACAGTCAGAATGACAAAAGATTTAACAGCCACAACTATAAAGGAGCAGAGAACTTAGAATATGATATTCCAGAATGCAAGGGATATGGGTTTATGGCCAATAATAACCTACCAAGCAAAACTGAGTGTGATCCTACCAAGAAAAAATGGATTTTTAATGAAATAGAAGGCTTTCAAGAATTCCTGATGAAAAGACCAAAGAACTGAGTAGAAACTAAGAAGTCCAAACACAAGAGTTTAGAGAAACATGGAAAGGTAAACCCAAATGGTAAATGACTAGGTAAGGCTAAACTGTAAACTGTCTCCCTACCTCTCTCTCCCTTTCCCTCTCCTTCTCCCTCTCCCTCCCTCCCTCCTTCTCTCTCTCTCTCTCTCTCTCTCTCTCTCTCTCTCTCTCTCTCTCTCTCTCTCTGCCTCTTCTCTGTCTCTCTTCTCTCTCTTTTCTCTCTCCTTTCTTTCTGTCTCTCCTCTCTGTCTTATACACACACACACATACACACAAGGCCACACAAACAGAAGCTCCTGTAGGAGTGTTCTGCCTTGTACAAATGCAAGTAGCTGCTGTTTCTGCCAGGGTGTGGGAAGGTACCTGGGGCCTGAACGAGGAGAG
>JAQQSZ010021037.1:0-10008 GCA_028646595.1 Phalanger gymnotis | reverse complement strand
AAAGGAAAGAAGAAGAAGAAGAAGAAGAAGAAGAAGAAGAAGAAGAAGAAGAAGAAGAAGAAGAAGGAGAAGAAGGAGGAGGAGGAGGAGAAGGAGGAGGAGGAGGAGGAGGAGGAGGAGAAGGAGGAGGAGAAGAAGAAGAAGAAAAAGGGGAAGGAGAAAGAGAAGGGGAAGAATGGGGAGGGGAAGAAGGGGAAGGGGAAGAAGGGGAAGGCGAAGAAGGAGAAGGGAAGGGAAGGGAATGGAAGAAAGGGGAAGGAAAGGGAAAAGGAGGGGAGGGAAGGGAAGGGAGGGAAGGGAAAGGTCACTTTCTGGACTAAACTATGAGCTCAAAAAATAAAATTCTGATAAACCAAATTGGAACTAGAAAGGACATAGAAAGGTGTATTTTAAGATTCACTGCCTGTTTTATATGCCCAACTATCTTAGGGACTGGGAGTATTAATGTCTTTTTCATTATAAATTAATCTAAAATGCAATCAGACTCTCAACTGTCATCTGCCCAGAAAACAGCACTTCCTGCAGCTATGCCAGCTGCACCAGACCCATTCTGGATTTGATGATTGTGATAAGAAGTGGCTAGTCCTTGTCCTATCCTAATAATTAGCCTCCATCCCATTGAGCCTCTACTAGGCAAGAGAGAGACAGAGCCCCAGAATTCTAATGAACCAGATGTTCCATTGATTACAAGCAGAAGAAATTATCTCAACGTGGATTTCAACAGAAAATAGAAAAGTAGAACTAATGTTTTGATCCCCAGTTGTGCAGGAAGGGCATTTTACAAATACAAAGGTAAATAAATATATACTATTAGAATACATGAATGTCAACCATAATGGAATGTGCAAAGCCATCTTTGAATGTGGGATGCAAGCATGTAAATATTTTCCAAGTGCCCACATGGATACCTCTGGAAGATACATACCTACTTTTCCTCCCAGAAGCTCTAGGAGGAAATTTCTAGGGGCCTAAACGTCAATGGGTGCCATGGAAAACAAATCTTAAAATTCATTTTTCAACCATTAAATTTTACTTTTCTACCTCTTCTTTGATTTTGGAATACAAATTGGTTGTTAGATCTCTGAGTATCCTAGATTATCCAGTGCGGTCTCATGCTCATCTCTACTATCTTCTGAAATCAATAGGATACTCAAATGTCAACAATTTAAAATTATAGTTTATAGCTTATCAACATTAGTGTGACATCGGAGAATCAAGGAAGGAGAACTAGCAACCAAACTACAAGTTCTTTCCAGTACACAACCTATTTTTTACTTTGTTATAGTTATATCTTTACTCTTCTGTTTACTTGTTCCTTAATCTTCTGTTCCCACACCAATAAAATGAGAATTCTATTCCAGGCAACAAGTACTTACTAAGTGTCTTTTATGTGCCTGGCACTGTACTAGGTGCTAGAATAATAAAGATGCAAATGGGAAAAAATGAGAAAATACATGTAAAATGTTCTTCAAACCATAAAGTTCACAATCATTGTGAACCATCACTATGTGATATATCTTTTGTATTTTCTCCTATGTGCACATGTCATTTTGCCTAATATAAAACTCTAAGAAAATTAAAGGCAGGGACTGTTTTGGCTTTGCCTGGGTATTCCTAGGGCCTGGCGCATGTTGGGCACTTAATAAATGCTTATTGAGTCTTAGCTCTGCTACTTGCCACCTGTATGAACTTGGACAAGTCAAGGCTTTAGGCAAATCATTTAACAGTCTCAGACTGAAATTCATCAGTTAGAAAATGAGATGGCTAAACATCCTGTTCTTTAAGGTCCATCTCTCTCTAAATCTTATCTTAAAAGCCATCTCACGCCTCTGAGCCTCAGTTTCCTCATCTGTAAAATGGAACTAACTTAAAGAGGGAGGTTCAATTCAGTTGATGGTTCAATTCCACTAGCATTTATTAAGTGCCTGTTATTTTCAAGGCACTATGTCAGACTATGGAGATGTTTGGGAAGAAATTACAATGCAACTTCTGGAGCTATTACAGAAATGTAAGTTCTTATCTTCATTAGACACAATTCTTTTTATTAGTCTTTACTGACCTGGTTAGCACATCTTGCCCTTCTTTCTCTGTGAAACCCCTCAAAATGTGTGTTACCTCATGCTCAGTTTCTTTCATCTCCACCGACTGCTCTTACCTTACCAGATGAAATCTTTGTCTCTTTTCCAGAATGACTAGGCTCCCAGAGGCTCTGTCTAGTCTGTGGATAACAGTTTGAAATCATCTCTATGAGGCACTTGAAAATCTCCAGTGTTCAGTTAAAGCTGTGGCTCTCTCATCCTAACGAGAGTGCTGGCAGACACCTAACTGAGATGATGCAGTGGCCCCCTGCAAAAACTGCCATCCCTACACCAGTGTACAATGGGCCATCACTCTTTTAGTGATGCGATAGGTTACTCCTAAAAACAATACTTTGAACTAAAGTAAAGGTCCTCCTTGGGCCCATCCATTGTTATGGGTAGTGTCTTTGAGAGAAAACGTTGTTTGGTTGGTACTTATGTGACTCTGTTAATGTTTTTCCAAGTTATTTGATTGTCAAGAAAGATTTCTGGATGTGGAGCAACACAATGCACTATCACTTCTTCCTTACTCTCCCTAGATGTCCAGGAATATTTGAACTTTCAAGAACTTTCTATGTATAAAAGAATAACTGGGCCTGATATAATTCATAGTACTCAATGTCAGGGTCAAGTGAACGAGTGAACTCAATAGGAACAGACCCTAGGATCAGAGCTTCAGAAACTTCTAGGACACAACTGTGAACACCATGTTTCACGTACTGGGATCAGAGCCACAGATACCAGATATTCAGAAGCAGAAGACTAAACTCAGATGACAGATCTCTTTCTGACGGAATTTAAGACCATGATCAGAGACTTAGATAGTTGAGACCTTTGCTGTGTGGACCTTGCCTAATGTTAAATACTATCTCTTACACCACACCGGATTTCCTTTTACTCTAGTACTTGAGTGAAAACTGATGTCAACTGCTATCATTCAAAGGACTCTTGATGATAAGATTCCCTATCAAAAGGTACTACTTCTTCCTATCATATGGCTAAAAGACTCCCATCTTCCTCTCTCTTAATCCCTGTAATATAGAACACTAGTGGCCAAACTGAAAACCACACCCTTTCTTGTTACCACTCCACTTTTTCTCATCTCTATTAAATTTTGGCATAATCTTGCTAAGTCCCAATCTGTCTCTGACCTCCCCTTCCATCCTGCTCCTCCCAAATCCTCTATGTATTTTTAAATCGTTATTATTAATATTTAATATTTTAGTTTTTAGCACTGATTTTCACAAGAGTTTGAATTACAAATTTTTCCCCATTTCTACCCTCCCCCCACTCTAAGATGGCATATATTCTGATTGCCCCATTCCCCAGTCAGCCCCCCATTCTGTCTCCCCACTCCCCCCATCCCCTTTTTCCTTCCTTTCTTGTAGGACAAGATAGATTCTATGCCCCATTGCCTGTATATTTTATTTCCTAGTTGCATGCAAAAACTTTTTTTTGGACATCTGTTTTTAAAACTTTGAGCTCCAAATTCTCTGCCCTCTTCCCTTCCCACCCACACTCCCTAGGAAGGCAAGCAATTCAACATAGGCCACATGTGTATCATTATGCAAAACCCTTCCACAATACTCATGTTGTGAAAGACTAACTATATTTTGCCCTTTCCTATCCTATCCCTTTTTATTCATTTTTCTCCCTTGACCCTGTCCCTTTTCAAAAGTGTTTGTTTTTGATTACCTCCTTCCCTATCTGCCCTCCCTTCTATCATCCCCCCTTTTTTATCCCCTTCTTCCTTCTTTCCTGTGGGATAAGACAGCCAATTGGGTGTGTATGTTATAACTACCTCAAGTCAAATCCAATGAGAGCAAGATTAACTCATTCCCCCTCACTTGCCCCCTCTTCCCTTCCAGCAAATTGCTTTTCTTGCTACTTTTATGCGAGATAATTTACCCCATTCTATGTCTCCATTTCTCCCTCTCTCAATATATTCCTCTCTCATCCCTTAATTTGATTTTTTTTAGATATCATCCCTTCATATTCAACTCACCCTGTGCCCTCTGTCAGCTCACAGTCTCTCTATTGTCCCCAACCTCTACCCTTATACTTAGAGATTTCTACATATACGTTAATATCCCTTCCTCCTAGTTCATCCACTTCCTTAAGTTCCAAGCTCTTCACCTTTTCTCTGCTTCGACCATACACTGGGTTGCTAATACCCTTGATCTCACCACTACCCATGTGTGCTCTACGTCAATGATCAAGAATTCTGCATTTCTTCCATCTGACCATCCCCCTTTCATCTCTCTGTGTACCTCACTCCTCCCAAGGCTATTCTTCTTCCTCACCAAGAAAACAGCCTCTGCTTTGGTATTGCTTTTCTCCCTTCTAGATCTGTACCCTACAGTTAATCATTTCAACTGTACACTGTCTTCCATGCTCAAAACTCTTCTCTGTTCCTCTGTCACTGTTTAACCCTTTCTAAACATACCACCATCCATCTGCCTTCTCTACTCTCACTCACATATGCTGAATGGAGCTGAAGATGATCACATAACTGTGCCACTGGGGGCCCCTACATATTTACATTCTCTAATTGTAACTGGACCCTCACAGCAGCAAGGAAATTATTTAACTCTTCCCAAATTGACTATGTTGCACTCTTCATAGTAATAACTTTGAACCTTTTTCTTCTCTCCTTAAGGTGCCCCTAGCATTCCTCCCTCTACTCTTCATTCTTGGCGGAAGACCATTCCTGTGAAAATGGAGGCTATTTGCCATGAGATCTCCCTCCTTCTATATCTAAGAACCTTTTGGCCTAAATCCCCAATCTTCCCCTCATAGGATTATATGTTGAGCTGAAAGGGATCATAGAAGTCATCAGTTCCAACCTTCTCATTAGATGAAACTGAAGCCCAGAGAAGTTAAGTGATTTGCCCATAGTCACATAGTTAATAAGTGTCAGAGGCAGGATTTAAACCCTGGTCCAGCACTCTATCCATGACATCATAGTGCCTTAAGCCTACAGCATCCAGTATTCCCAGGAGGTCTCCCAAATAAATATTTACCAAGCTCAGCCCCCCTCACCTCTGAAAATCAAACAAAATAAAATACGCTCACTCACCAGTCTATGATGAAGAGGTAGCTCTTCTCCTCTCCAAGGCCAGTCCCTCTACAGGTGCCCTTGATCTCATGTGATCCTGTCTTCTATAGGAAATTACTCCATCATCCTCTATTTTTCATGAGTTTTCGATCTCTCCTTCTTTATTTTCTTTTCTATGACATGCCAAAATCTTCCTCATTGTTGAAAAAAAACCCTTCACTTCAGCTGCTATATCTCTTCTCTCTTTCAAAGTAAAGTTCCTAGAAAAACCTTTCTATACCTTCTGTATCAACTTTCCTCTCAAATAGTTCCAATCGTGCTGATCTGTGTTCTGTGTCAATATAGTGTTTGCTGCCTGACTACTCCAGGAGAAATGCCAAGAGCACAACAGAGGTCTGTACACAATGTGTGTAGATATGACCAAAGCCTTTGATAGTCAGCCACGAGGGCCTCTGGAAAATTAAGTCAAAATTTGATTGCCCAGGGAAGTTCATCAGTACTGTACATCAATTTCACCACAGCAGGCTTGCCTGGGTTCTGGATAATGGACGATGCTCTCATCCTTTCCCGGTCACCACTGGGGTGAAACAAAGGCTCTATGCTTGCTCCCATGCTTTTTAGCAGGATGCTTTCAGCCATATTGTCAAATGCCCTCAATGAAGAAGAACACAAGATCAAGGTCACCTACGACACTAATGGTAAATTCTTCAATTTGAAAAGGCTACAAGCCAGGACCAAAGTGGAGGCAGTATTGGTGCATGATTTTTTTGTTTGCAGATGATTGTGCAGTCAATTCAGCCTCTGAAACTGAGATGCAACCAAGTATGGATCATTTCTCTGCTTCTTATGCTAATTTTGGCCTAACAATTAACACCAAGAATACAGAGGTACTCCATCAGCCAGCACCACAACACCCATACATTGTACAGCAAATGGAGAAATTATGAATGTTGTGGATAAGTTCCCTTACCTTGGCAGTATACTTTTGGGGATGTACCCATTGCTAATGAGGCTGATGCTAGCTTCAGTGTTTGGGAGGCTCTGAAGGAAAGACTGACTACCAAACTGAAGGTCTACATAGCCATTGTGCAGTCTTCATTGTTGTATACCTGTGAAACATTGACAGTTTACCAACACCATGCCAGGAAACTGAATCACTTCCATTTGAATTATCTTAGGAAGATTCCAAAGATCACTTGGCAGGATAAGATACCGGACACTGAGGTCCTTTCTCAAACTAAACTGCCAAGCATTCAAACTCTACAGCTTAAAGATGATAATGACATCCATATGAACTAGGTTATCCAGGAATTATTACTTTTATATATGAGAAAACTTAGGTGGGTTCCTTATGTTATAATCACCATGTTACAAATGGAGATATTGAAGATCTTTGTGAGAAGCAAACTGGTTTACCCAGAGTAACACAACTAGTAAGCATCAAAGTTGAGATTTGAAACCAATCTGCCTGGGTCTAAATCAAATGCTCTATCTATGTCACCATTCTACCCCCCTGAGGACCATCTCCAATAGTCCTGCTCTATATCTTGCCATTGGACCCAGATTGTTCCAGTGACTTTGAACAGCCCTCCCTCACTTAAATGCAATTCACTTGCATATCATGGCATCCCCTCCCTGATGTCATGGTCCTCTTCAAGAATGAAGGACAAACAACAGCTACCACTCTCCTAATATGTTTAGTGCCCAACACCATGTTAAAAATTGACACCCTCTCCCCACAATATCAAATTGATCCCAGATGACATGATCCAAATTGTTTATGTTTGAATAATATCTTTGAGAGTCCCAGCTGACATAATCCAAATTGTTTATGTTTGAATAATATCTTTGAGAGTCCCTTCACCTTTGACTGAGTTTTCCTGTAATTGCTTGTGCTAAGCAACCTTTTAAAATAACTATATTTATTATCTAAAGTGAACCTTTGAAACAAATTCTAAATCTTTTACTAAGAAAGGCAAATAGGCAACAGTGCCTGGTGCAATCATTAAGGGTAGACAGCTCAGTAAGTTTGGTACTAATCACTTTTCTCCCCTCTTGTTAAGAGCACATGGAAGAAGGGGTAGTTAAAACCCTGGAAACATAGCAAGTCATTAGTATTAGGTCAGACCTAATTAATTCAATTAATTATTTTTCTTTAATTTCCTTCTTCCTTCCCTTCTCCTTTTCTTTTTTCTTCCTTTCTTCTCTCCATGCCTTCTCCTTCTTTCTTCTTTCTTTTCATTCTAATACAAAAGGAGACTTTAACCTCCTCCATTTCTAGCCTGGACCAGTTCATGCCTCCTTAGGAAAACTGATGGCTCCTCTACTCCCTAGGGCTTATCATTTTAACTCAAATTGATTTGGACATCTATTCAACTTAGCCCACTACAGGTCAGAACTCCTGAACTCAAGAGAACTGACAACCTCAGTCTCCCCAGCAATAGGCATGTGCCACTACATCCAGCAAGTTTTATCCTTTTAAAATTAGTCAAATGACCATGATTAAGTCTCTTCCTTCTCTGATCCTCATTTTATTCACCTACAAAACAGAAGTGAAAATTCTTGCACTATTTACTTTACACAGTTGTTGTGATAGGACCAGAAAGTGTTTCATTAACCTCAAGCACTAAAGAAAGGTGAATTATAAATCTTTCCCTAATTCCATCCTCCCCTGACATGTTAATACTTTATTTCTCCTCACATTTTATTATTACTTATCTATGTACAAATTTTATCCCTCAGAAGAATGTGAACTCTTGAGTATAGAAATTTTTTTTGTCTTTCTTTCCTCAACATATGACACAGCTACCATACTTATTCGACAGGTTGAAAGGAAGAGAGTGGTTTGGACCTGTGATATAAATACTCTATAGGACTCTTGGTATGAAAACTCCCTCCATGTGGCTGTATTGATTTCTTTTGCAAGACTGTCCATGTTTGTGGCAAAGAAGGGCCTCCTTCTTTGCAGAAGGTAGGGGTAGGGAGGAGAGGAGAAATAGTAGTGGGTAGTCAGAAAGATGCAAAAAAATCAATAAATATTTTAAATGCACAGAAAAGAAAAACAAAACGATATACAGATGAGGACACAAATAGAGCTAGAGCAATTTCATTACTACCTTCTTAAATTTGATATATAATCCTCTTTCTTGTTCATCTTGGTATATTGAACTGTTTATGTTTGTTGATGATCATTAAGCTTGCAATAAAAAAGAAAGACAAAAAAGAAACCGCCTCTATTTGTGCAGATATATGTCCACAACTTGGCTACAACTCATAGTCTTAGAGTTGCCTGGTTCACTGTGAAGCTAAGTGAGTCATTCAGGATCACACAGTTAAATTGTGCCAGAGGCAGCCTTACTATCCTACATCACCTTATATATAGGAGGTGTTGAATAAACACTCATTGTTGAATTAAATTAAATTAAATAATATGATATAGGAGAATCTTTTCTGGATGCTTATTAATATTCATTAATATTCCTTGTATAATGGCACTGCCACATCGCGGAAAGTGGATGTTCTCCCATATATATCAATCTAGCATCGCATCTCCCAAAAATACTCCCCAAAATACAAGTTGTTGCTGTTTGTCCTTTGTTTTAGAAGAGGACCAATGACATCACGAGGATGATATCTTGACTTGTGAGTGAATCGGATTTAAGCGTCTTCAAGTTGTCAGCCTCATTCTCTCCTTGGAGTTGAGTGGCAAGACATAAGTCAAGACAATTTCCCCTCCCCCCAAAACAAAATATTAAGTGCCTCTTGGTCTAGACCTAAAGTTGAAATAATAATAATTATTCACATTTTTTAGCATTTTAAGGTTAATAAAGTGCTTTCCTAAAAAATAAATAAAATTAACAACAAAACAAAACCCTGGATGGAAACAGTATAAGTATTATTAGCTTCATTTAACAGATGATCACACTGCCCAGGTTCAAACTCAGGTCTTGACTTGAAATCCAGCACTCTTTGGACTATAGTAGGTTGCCCTGTGACTAATTTATGGGAGGGAATATCTGGCAACTACATGTTATCGGACCCACATTAATGAGATCATAGATCTATTGGTGTTTCAACAGCTGCATCTCATAGTGGCCAATAAAAAATCAGGTAGGAGGAATGAGTACAGCCTGTGCTTTATTGAGAAGATGGTGTTGTGGATCAATTTCACCATCTTCCTTACTAACTGAAATAAATTGAAATGCACAAGAGTTAGGTAAATCACCCTAGCAAATTAGGAATGGAGCCCATTCGCGTACCACCTACCACTGGTTAACTTGGCCTGATGGTCTATTCTGCTTTCTCCTGAAGCAAGATAATGCTGAGTGGAAAGATTTTGCAAGAAAAGTTTCCTCCAAACATTTCCTGGGTCACAACCACAAAAGTGATCAACTAGAGGGGGTGGAGCCAAAATGGAGGCTGGAAAGCAGGGACTAGCATGAGCTCGCTGCCAAGTCCCTCCAAAAACCTATAAAAAATAGCTCTGAACTGGTTCTAGAACTGCAGAACCCACAAAATAGCAGAGGGAAGCAGGGCTCCAGCCCAGGACAGCCTGGATGGTCTCTGGGTAAGGTCTATCCCACATGGAGCTAAGAGCAGAGCAGAGCCCAGCATGGGCAGCGCCGACCAACCTTACCAGGAGCCAGGCAGAGCATGCCCTAGGGCCCTGAATCAATGAGCTGTGGCAGTTGAGAGAATTCTCAACCCGCAAACACCAAAGATAACAGAGAAGGTTAGTGGGAAAAGCTTCTGGGGACAGGGAGTTTGTGTTTGGCCACCACCCGGGGGGCAGTGGAGGTGGGGCAGCTACAAAACTATGGCTGCAATTGCTTCTTGGCCCCAAGTCCACCTGGTGGGAGGAATTAAGTGGCA
>JAQQSZ010021036.1:0-10008 GCA_028646595.1 Phalanger gymnotis | reverse complement strand
TTAAGGTAGTATTTTCTTCAGTGGTCTTTTGGACCTCCTTTTCCATTTGGCTAATTCTGCCTTTCAAGGCATTCTTCTCCTCATTGGCTTTTTGGAGCTCTTTTGCCATTTGAGTTAGTCTATTTTTTAAGGTGTTGTTTTCTTCAGTATACTTTTCAGTATTTTTTTGAGTCTCTTTTAGCAAGTCATTGACTTGTTTAGGTATGATTCTTAAGGGCAGGGATTTTTCACTTTGATTTTTGCATGCCCAGCACCTTGAGGATAGGAGAGACTTCATAAATGTTTATCAAATTAAATTGAAAAGATTTTGCTATACATTGCTGGAGGGAAAAAAGGAAAAGAAATAGTATCTACCAACACAGAAGAGATTTAAATTTAAATTTAAATTCAATTTCACTTCCTAAACATCCTCACAACATGTTAACTCTATTTGGGCTATTATTCTCACCTCACATCACCTGCCCCCTTGGATTCTTCCCCTAAGATCTTAGCATCTGAGAGATAAGCTTTTCTTTTATCTTTCCTAGAGTCAGAGTTGCACATCACCATTTCCTGGCTATCTCTAGACCATAATGCCACATGTACCCTTCTCCTCTTCAAGACCCATCTTATATGTTATCTTCTCCCACAAAAACATAAATTTTTGAGGGTAAGGATTTTCTTGCTTGTTTTTCTATTGTAAGAATATATGACTCTTTAATTTTCTATAGATTTACATTTTATTGGATTTTACATACACTGTCATTTGAGAATCACAACAATCTTGAGAGTCATTACTACTTTCATTTTGCACATGAGGAAACTGAGGCTCAGAAAGGTTAAGTAATTTGAAAATAGTCACCTAGCCCGTAAGTGTCACAGCCAAGATTCAAAACTGGACCTTCTCTAACTTCAAGGTCAATATTCATTCCACTACATTGTAATATGTAATTTAAGTAGGGACAGAATACTAATAGTCTTTCATCTACCTCTTAATTGGATCTGTCTTGTTGGATTTAGGGTTGTCTGGACTTGTAGCCACTACTTTCATCATGGTCTCACATCTAAAATTCATCTCCTTCTGTTAATTTCTTTAGTATGTGATTCAACAATAAATATATAATTTTATTGTTTTACTATCTGTGATGTCTTTAATCATAACATACTTTCCCTGCTTATCTCTGTTAATGACATCAGTGTTTTCATTTGCTTTATTCCAAACGATTGTGAATCTTGCTGCTTATGATTAAGGTAAAACATTTTGGTCAAGTCTTTTATTTTAAATCTAGAATAATAAATCCTAGATTAAGAGCTAAAGGGGATCCCAGGGACCAGACCAAACCAATCTTTTTACAGATGGCAAATCTGAGGCCCGGATAGGTTAAAGATCTTGTCTATGATCAGGTAAGTAGCTGATAGCCAAACCAGGATTCTTTATGAGTCTCTGTGCTTTAGCCACATTTTTTCTAAGCATCACATAGTTGGAGTTGGCTTTTTAATATATTTTCTATTTTGCTTCCTTTTCATTGCTATATTTAGCACATTAACATTCAAGGCTAAAGTTAAATCTCTTTTTTTAAATCCTATTATATTCATTTTGCTTCCTGGTTATGATTACAAAGGTTTTGTTGTTGTTAGTAGTAGTAGTATTATTCCAATCATATTGACTAACTAAAAGCATTCGAAGTTACTGCCTCCACCACACTCTTTATTAAACAGAGACAATAATCTTTTCATTTTGTAGCAATCTAGTCTTAATTTCTATGCTCGAAGGCAGGTAATCCCTCTACCTTTGCTCCTTTAGCCATACCAAAGTGAGATCTCAGTGTAATCTTTGCACTCACTGCTCTTTTCCCCAACCTTAATTATTCCCAAGTAGCTTAAACTGTCATTTCAAAATCACTCTTAATTTACTACTACCACTATTTGTTTGACTAACTGTTAGCAGTGGTGCCTGATTTTGTTAAACATTATTTTGTTGCCCTACCTCTTTTATTTCATTTCCCCAAATGATCTATCTAGTATCTTTTCTTGGTACTGTCTACTTCTAAGTTAGCATAACATTACTGAACTTTGGCCAACTGATGCTTCTCTTCATTATTATACAATTGATTGACTATAAGTAAAAACTTAATGAAGATTATCTTCATTATCTTCATTTCTCCTCCAGAAGGAGATATGGTTCAGTGAGATTGAGGTTGACATAGCCATGGTCAGTTGGTATTATCTCTAACACCAGACATATAATTTTATTGTGTGTCTGGAGTGTATGCTACATGAAGGCAAAAGCTGCCTCATCTAAACTTTGCACCTCTAAAAAGAGTGACATGTACACTGCAAGTGCCTAATAAATGTTGAATGAATGAATGCTAAATATTTTAGGAAGGCTTCATAACAAAGGTGGGCTTTGGATTACATGGCCTTTATGAAGTCAATTTCAACACAAAGAGACTAAGATTTTTTAACAGAAAATTTGTTTCACAGGAAATCCTCCCCTATAGTTAGAGGAAAGAATAAATGCTGATATACTTTTAAGTAAAGTCATTTTTACTCATAAAGATACATTTGATATAATTTAAAGCATTCCTTAAAGCATAATCCATAATGAGTGATTAGTACTTGCATACATCTTCTCAAATTCTGGTTTCATTAACTTAAATGTTACTAAAATATTTTCCTGCCCCAAGATGATTTTTAAAGACACAGAAATAAATGTTTAAAAATATGAAGTAAAAAGAAAGTAAAATGACAAAATTCATATTATGCTATATGGAAAAAATCCAATTCATTCTTGGCATATGGTTCCATGTTTTATTTCATGCTATCTTCCAAGTATTAATGAATTGTACATTAATATATAACACCGAGGTTCCTAAATGTTTAATATGTTTAAAAAGCATTTGAATATCTGAACACTCATTTGACATTTTGTATTTGTCTGTCTGTCTCTTTCTCTCACAAAATTTTGGTTAATATATTATTTGTTAAATCCTTTTGAAGAAAGAAGTTATTTTCTACCATGTAGTTTTCCTCAATTTTTTTTTTTATCTCATAAACCTATTCTCTCAAAGGTTGCCAAAAAATTTCTAAATGGCAAATCCAATGGCTCCCTTTCCTCCGAGTCTTTATCTTCCCAGATCTCTTTGGAAAGAGCTCATATTTCTGGTCATTCGATAATACTCCCTCTTCCTTTGGCTTTGGTGATACCACTCCTTTCTGATTTTCTTCTCATCTGTCAAATTATTCCTTTTTGCTCTCTTTAGTTATTAGTTTTCATTTTATTCCCACTCCCAATTTGGGCACTAACCAAGGTTCTATTAATCTACAATCCTGAACTTATTCTAAGTAACAAAACTGAGACTTGAATTCAAGTCCTGTATTCCAATTTTTCACCTTCATTGAAAATTAAAAGTTATATCTATGTTTTGAGGATGACTGGAAAAAACATGGTTCCATGAAGAAAATAAAATAAACCAGAGAGAATGAAAGTTTTAGAGAGAAAGAAAATAAATCAAGCTTTTAATATTCTGAGTTTAAGATCTTCAGATAATTCAGACAGATAAAAACAGCAACCAGCTAGAAATATAGGAGTAGAGCTGTGGAGACTGTATCAATATGTATGGCAGGGTATGATATATGGTCATATACAATATAAGGTATAAGAGAATGTGGAAAGTAAAAAAAAACACTGGAATAAGTGACAAGGAAATTAGTGACTTTAGAAAGATCTACTTTTAGTACAAATGGAAGGAAACAAATTTGAAATGGATTTAGGATTGAATCAATGGCAAGAAAGGAGAAGTAATAAATGGAAGTATGTTTAAATTTTGGCTTTGTCTTTCAGTATTCCTCTTCCTTCACTTCTCCTGTCCAACTATTAATTCTAATTTAATTTAATTCATTTTAATTCCATCATGTCTACAAGTCATCTCTTCTCCATTCCCACTCATTTAAACTATTTAATTAGTTACTATGCATCTTTTTACTATAAATAAGTATTTAATAACATGTTTCCACACCTTTTTCATATGTTCTTTCCATTTATCCCTTATTCAGGGTAATTAAAATTATCTTTCTTTTGTATACATTCAACCTTATCAGTCTTTTGCTCAAAATCTTTCAATGCCACTCATTTTCTTATCAAGTTTAAACTCCTTAGCTTGTTTTGTAGGGCACTTCACAATCATGTGTCTCCATACTTTTCCAGCCTTATCTAATATTAATTCCATCCATTTACATTCAAGTTGATCATGACTAATTGTCATTTCTTGCATGAGCCCTTTTCTGATACTAACATTGATTGCACTCTTATCTATGTCTTAGATGCCCTATTCCTTATGATTGTTGGATTTTTATCATCCCATAAATCCAAATCAAAGGCCATCCTCTCTAAAAATCCTTTCCTGATCTCCTTTTCTTTTCTCTGAATGCTCTTTACTTACACTGCTCTTATGTACACACACACACACACACACACACACACACATGCACACGCACACATTCACACACATTATAGTTGCTTAGGTATGAATCGTATCCTTCCTATTTAATGGTAAACTCAATAAAGACATAGGTCACATCTTATCTATTGTTTGAATTTTCTCTATACCTACTATGGGTCTTTATACATAGGTGATTAAATAGTTTTGCATTGAATAATATTAACATCAATAGTTACTGTTTACAATTTTTTGCATACATTTTCTTATGGGATATAGTTAATGTGAGTAACATTATCTCCCTTTTCTAAAGATCAGACAGGGTAAATTATTTCATACAGATAATTCATGTGACACGTTTCCTTTACTTCAAGTCCATTTGTTCTGTCCAGCAAATAACATTACTTTCTCAACAAGATATGAGACGACACAGGCAGATATGGATGGGACCTAAGATGATGTCAAATTCAACCCCATCATTTTACAGATGAAGACACTGAATCCCAAAATATTTAAATGACATGTCTTCATGTCAGGCTTGACATGGCAGTAGTGAGCCACAGTATGAACTCAGGGCTCTTAAATCTAAATCCCAAATTCTTTTCACAGTACCATGCTAAGAAAAGTAATCATTACTGTTCCTACCTTTCCTTCATTGGATTTTTTCTTAAGATAGACATTCAACCTTTTAACGTATCAACCTGCAGTAATTTATGACAATTATATTTTACTTCATCTTTCTTAGATTCTTAGTAAGGTACCTGATGCTTTTTTGGTGGCTACTCTTTATTATTGACTTTTAGCCTTATCCATTTAAAACGTCTTCCTCAAACCCACAAAATATGCTTTGAATTTCATTATTCAAGTTATATTGATATGGGATTTGTCCCAGGAGTGGCTAATGATGGTGCATTATTCTTAAATCATTTTTCCCCCTGAACTGAGAGTAGCCCTATTAAGATTTTATGTATGGTATTTGGTTATGACATCAGAGAGACTGTACCAAAATCTATTTGTGATTATGAATACACGGTATACTATATTTTATGTCTTTTGTCTACAAACCTGTAGAATATCAGATATTTAGTTAAGGACAGGGATGTTTGCAGGATAGAGTGTTAATGTGGTAAAAACTGGCAAATTCTGGCAAATTCATAACAATTCTAAACAGAAAGGACCTTCCTATTAGATACATTTATTTTTATAAACCTTCTAGAATACTTCTTCTCTACTAGCATACGTTTTCAAGATTGGTTTATTGTAATTATTTACCAATATGCACTGGATCACTGGATATTTCTTCCACAACTATAAAATGTTTCTTTCTTTTATCTTTGGCAACATTTGATAACATTTATAAAAAGAATGCTACACCGGAAAGGCTTGGCCTCAAATCCTACCTCTGACACTTAATAGTTGTATGAGAATGGGCAAGTCTTTTAACATCCCTGAGCTTCTGTAAAATAAGGTTATTACACTTACAGTGCCTTCTTCACAAAATTGTTGTGAAGATTACATGACATAAAGTATGTGATGCCCCCTTTGGAAATTTTAAAACACTATATAGAAGTCAGGTATTACTATTTATAAGAAATTCAAAATGTATGGCTTCTGTACTTTATCATTTCCAAAGAATACAGGATAATTTATCACTAAATGAAGTAGATCACAGTCTTTACCTGTTTATAGTCTGCACTTTGTATATACATCAAGGTTCAAAAAAAATAATACTATTTTTACATATTAGATATGGTAATTTAATTAAGACTGAAAGAATTGTATACAGTTGATGTATTCTTACACTGTAGGTGATATTTTTAATTTGTTTTATGGATGATCTTTCAAGATGCTCATCCATCAAGAAATAACTGAATTAACACTCTGTTTGGCCTGAGTTTTAATACAAAAAGGGGCAGACACCATTGGACCAATCATTTGAAAAATTACATTTTTTTTCCCTTAGGATCATAGATCTAGAACTTGTAAGAATATTTGAGATGATCTAGTCCTATTTCCATTGAAATATGACGATATTAAGGCCCAGAGCAGTGAAATACCTATCACATAGGAAGTAGCAAGAGCAGTATTCAAACCTAGGTGCTGTGATTTCCAATACTTTTCAGTCACTTTACTGATATTTGGAATGGCCACCCATTTGATTAGCCAGTAATCATTCAGCAAATAGATGCCCTGTTTTAGTTAGAACTGTTCATAGTTCAGTATTTATTCTTCAGAGACTTAAAAGAACATTGAAACTAACATTCTTGTTGATATGGAAGGATACAAAATGAATTTGGTAAAAGAAGAAATATGTCAGATTTGTGCAAGAAATATGCTCTTCATTTGCCACTTGGTGGATAAGTGAATCAATGGAATCATTTATCCAATTGCATGTCAATGCTAGAAAATTCCTTTTAATCTTCACAAACCACTTTCTGGGAACTATATTCTCACATAAAAGGTTCATAATTGTGTTGTGAGGGATGGGAAGTCACTATGAAAAGTCCTTGATCATTTCTGCAAAATTTATGTTTAACATTCAGGGGAATGTTTTTGAACTACATGATGAGACAAGGCAGGCTTTTTTTTTTCCCAAGCAAAGTTCTAGATTTTCTGAGATTTTTTTTCTCATCTTTAAATAACATTTATCTTTACTTCTCTACCATATTGACAGTGCAGATTCTACTTGTGATATGCATATCAACAGAGATCATAGACATAAATAATGAGCTTTGAATAAGAAAACATGACAGCTCAGTTTCTTATGAAAAGACATTTTAAATACATGGGTGATCTACAAAGAGCAGACGTACTTCCACATTTGAGCTTCTTTAAGATTGTGCGAAATAGTCTCCACAAATGCAAATGAATGAATTTAGTATTGTAAAATGCATTGGGTATCAATCCTCAAAGGCTATCTGAGTTTGGGGAATAAGAGAATAATGCTAATTTTATATATTAGGTGTGAGCACTTCCTAAAAATATTTTATCATTAATGTATTTCAGTAGCACTATGTAAAGAGTCTTTTTTGAACAGTCCACATGCAAATATATCAAAACATCTAACTCGAATGACAAGGGGATTTTCTAAAGGAGATTTAACAAAACAAAAACAAATAAACAAAAAAAACCCCAAAGAACCTTTTCTCCACACATGGAGAAACAGGTTCATTTTCAAAGTGACTAATTTTTAATTATTGTTAATGAGAGATATGGGATCCTGGTTCTACTTTGGTAGAACAACTAGGTTGCTTTGGTAAGAAACAACTTTAGATAGGTGCGACTTTTAGGAATCGAAAAAGAAAAAAAAATAAATCATAGAATGTTTGAGTATCAAAGGATATAAGAAAACATTAAGTCCAAACGATTTCTGACCAAGAATTCCCTTTGCCATCCAGTGATCATTCAGCCTCTATTAGAAGTATATTTTTAGTGATACGCCTTCCTAAGGCAATTGAGTATAATTTAGGACATCAGTAATTTTAAGGGAGTTTATCTGGTCCAAATTTCCTTTTCCTTGACCCATACCCCCTACTTCTAATTTTGCCATTTGGGTATAACTAGAACAAATCCCTTTTTTATACTACAATCCTACTAAAACCTGCAGATAGCTATCATGTCTCCCCAAAGTTACATCTACTTCAGTCAAAGCACTCTTAGTTCCTTTTAACTGATTCTTAAATGGAATGCATGCAATCATCCTGTTTATGTTTTTCTGGATAGTCTCCACTATATCAATGCCCTTCCTGAAATGAATTGCACAGCATGAATTAAAATTCTTTTTATTTGATCTAACAAGGGCATCTGATAGTAGAACAATTATTTCCCTCATTCTGCATATTATGACTCTTAGTACACCTAAGTATAGAATAAAGGTAAGAGTGATGTATGGAACTATTTATGCACTATCCTTTCACTTAAAGTAATTTTGATCTAATTATACTGACCACTACTGATTGTATCACCCCAAACTTGACATAAGGCAGTCTGCTAGTGAATATTTGGAAAGAGAACAAATGAAGAACCTCATAGACCATCAAAAAGTTAACAAAAGTCATTTATTTATCAATGAATGGTGGGGAGGAACCCTGGTATTTAGCAAAGGAACACCTTTGATTCTGTTGATTGTAATTTGTCTGCCTTCTTATTTACCATGGTTTTACTCATCAGAAATAGGCCTAAATTTCAAGGCTGGAGCTCGTGATTCCTCATATACTATCTTTTGTACTTAGGCCACCAAGAAGCTTAACATGAATGGGAGAGGACTTTAGAAAAAATGTAGCTTAGCCTTTGCAGGTAGGCTGTTTTTTTAAAAAATAAAAATAAAAACTAGCCCAGACAATGAGGTAGGTAACCAAGTAGATATTTCTCCTTCCACATCAATATAATAAATAGTCAAACATTTTCATGAACCTAAAAAGCAATACATTGCATACATACATATATACTTCTATTTTTCAAGTATATATAGATGATAGTTGATCAAATAAAACTAGTAATTATTTCAATGGAGGCAGCTAGGTGGCACAGGGTAAAGAGAACTGGGCCTAGAATCAGGAAGATCTGAATTCAAATCCATCCTTAAACATTTATTAGCTATGTGACCCATGGGCTTGTCATGTAACCCTGTTTGCTTCAGTTTCCTCATTGGCAAAATGAGCTAGAAAAGGAAATAGCAAACCATTTCAGTAACTTTCCCATGAAAATCCCAAATTGTGTTATGAAGAGTCAGGCATAACTAAAAAGAATGAATAATAACAAATTCAAAACATTGCTGAATTCATAGTAACTTTCTGTCATGATATATTATTGGATGTTAGTAGTATTAATGTGGAGATTCATTAACTTTTTTTGCATTTAAAAGGTGTTTTCATACTCAGAAATTTCAAGTATAGCTAATATAGACATTCTATTAAGACTGAGCTATAGAATTATGAAATCATAAATTCAGAGCAGGAAGGGCCATCAAGTTATTCGTCTGAATTTAACAGATGAGGAAACTGAGGCTCAGAGAAATTAAGGAATTTACACAAGTTCAGACAGGCAGTAAGAGATAGAAATAATAAGACTAAAGCCGTGTAGGTTAAATATCTGTAGTATGAAAGGAAAATGAACAATACTAACTAATAAAGCATAAACATATAGGAAGTCATGAACTCAAATAAGGAGAATGAATTGGAAGAGATATTATATGTAGTTCAGTTGAAACATCTTATTTTACAACCAAGGAAGCTGAGGCCTAGTAAAATTGAATGGCTTGTAAAAGGTTAAACTGGTATTAAGTGGCTAAGATTCACTTGAAATCATACCCTCTCAAGTCACAGCCCTTTTTCATTCTACTTTACCAGATTGTTGTCTTTCTACTATGTAATGTCAGTATCCATAAATAGCATCTCAAAATGGTAGCTGCAGCTTGACTTAGTGAATAGATAAGACTGAGTCAGAGAGGCAGAGCCAAGATGGTGACTGGAAAGCAGTAACTGGCGTGAGCTCCCCACCAAGTCCCTCCAAAAACCTATGAAAAAATGGCTCTGAACCAATTCTAGAACTGCAGAACCCACAAAGTGGCAGAGGGAAGCAGGGCTACAGC
>JAQQSZ010021035.1:0-10008 GCA_028646595.1 Phalanger gymnotis | reverse complement strand
GTAATTCTGTTTATATAGCTCCTGGGTTTGTCTTAGCAAGTAGACTCCCAAATGTTTTGCCAGACGTTTTGATAACATATTTATGATAAAAACATAACTGATAACCCAGCTACTAATTACGTAGCTGAAATTTCAGCTGACAAGAGGAAATTTCAGACAAAGACAGAAAAAGGAGGCAGCAGAATTCGGAGTGGTTTGGAATCTGAGGACTTGGAATTCTCCATCTGCACTTTAATGGCTGTGTGACCCTAGACAAATCACTTTACCTCTCCAGGCCTCAGTCACCACAATTGGAAAGTAAGGGGTTGGACAAGATAGCCTTGCTGGTCCCTTTCAGTTCTCTATCTATGCGATTGGTTTCGGTTGTATTTTTGTCTCGTTTTGTTTTTAAACACACACACACACACACACATTCCTTCCATCACCTTATAACCCAAGTGTACAGCTGCCCTCCCCTCCTTACTAAGACCACCAAAAACAAACTATTAACTCTTCTATTCTATGAGAGGTCCTTTAATTAAGCCCTGCAAACCAAAGCACCTAGAAACAGTAGGCAGCAAACATCTCAACCAATTTATAAAATTTGCATTCCATTTTCACACAATTTCCTTATGTTCCCCCTCCTTCTTCCTCTCCCCTAGCCATTCCTGTCCTTTACTCTTGCTTCCCAAATCATTAGGCTGAGAGGACACAAGCTTCTGCTTGCAGAAAATATAATTGGAGTTCACCCACAGACACCAATTACCATGCAAACCCAAGAACACAGTAGTGAGGTTTATTAAATTCCTTTAAGGCACACTGCCTGATTTTCTCCCAGTTCACTGCCTTTAGACCTGGCCTAATTTCTTTTAGGTAGATGGATGTGAGGTGACTTGCATGGACGGACTGTAGAGTTCATATCATGATTCCTCAATTAATGAATCCTGTGGGAATAAAATTCCTCCATAACGAAGCCAGTTGAGTTAAAAAAGCAACCCACCACCACTAACAACAGGGCACACATCATGAACAACAGTAACATCTGCATCATCCCACTTAATAGCAATGTTCCTAGTTAGCTATACATGTATGTGGCCTCCCACAACAAAATTCTCTCCTGCATACAGCTTCTTTGGCTGCCAACAGTTGAAAGGAGGCAGAGAATTTAGCAAAGTTTCTTGTTAGCAGTACCTTCCAGAGACATAACTAGGAAAATTTTCACCTGAGGTAAAATCAATTTGGGGCTGCAGGTGATAGAAATGATTTCTCCAAGGTCACACAGCTAATATTAACGTGGCAGAGCTGAGATTTGAACCCACATCTTCTGGACCCAAATCTAGTGTTGTAATATACCATTCTGCTTAATTTTACAAACATGGAAACTGAGGCTAAGAAAGGTGAAGTGACTTACTCAAAGTCACACAGATGATTATAGTCTATAAGTATTTGAATAGATCTCAACTAGAAGAGACATTACGTACTTCCAAAGGTAATCAAAGTAATAAGTAAAAGTTACAGAGAGACAGATTTCAATTTGGGGAGGATTAATGAAAATTTGTGAACGATAGAGCTACCCCAAAGTTGAATGGGCTCTTATGGGAGATAATAGACTACCTTTCACTGGAGGTCTTCCAACAAAGATGAGAAGATTTCTTGTTGGAGATGTTGGAGAAATTCTTGGTCAGCTATGGGCTGGACTAGATGGTTTCTCATGTCTTTTCCAACTTTCAGTACCTTCTGTGGTATCACAAAGAGGTGTCAGAGATGGACTTTAATGGACAAATAGGATGGGAACTTTTGAAGAAGTAAAAGAAGCATGCCTAACATTGAGAAGCCAAAAATGGAAGGTCAGAGGGTGGAAGTGGGAGGGGGTAGAGAAATGAGGGTGTTGGGATAGTCCCAGGGTTACAATAACCCTGGGAAAGAGTGTCAGGGTTAGTATTTGAACTCCAGTCTTCTGATTAAATCTAGCTTGTCTGATACTAATCCCTGAAAAGGTATTAGAGATTGGTGGAAGGACAGCCTCATGAAAGAAGTTCCATAACCATTGGACCAAGGCAAGGGAGGGAGCTAAGGCAAGTTGCTGAAATACAAAACAATGTGGGTGGGCAAGTGACCAAAGGCAAGATGCAGGGGATGATGGTGGTGGTGATGATGACAGCCAATGTATGGATAGCACTTTAAAGTTTTCAAAGCATGTATCATCTCTCTCTACCCTACCTTGGATGTTAACATTCTGGAACAAAGTCCTGCTAATTTCATGCTAGCTAGGGCTCTGTCTCAATCCGTTGATAAATAATCATTTTTTGGATGCCTAGTATACGCAAGGTTCTGGAGACACAGAAAAAAATGAAACCATTCTGCCCTTAAGGAGCTTACATTATATGACAGGAGATACCAGGTAGATAAGTAAGTACATACAAAATGTAAGAGAGTACTGGCATCTGGTGGGGAATGGAAAGGGTTTCATGTGAAAGTGACATGAACAGAGTATTAAAGGAAACAAAGGATTCAAAAATTTGGAAGCGAAATGAAGTGCATTCTTGGTTAAGAAGAACAAGCAAGTGCAAAGGCTTAGAGGTAGGAAATCTGGTGACGTGTAAGGAATAGCAAGAAAATCAATTTGGATTGACCACAGAAAGCTAGAAGACACAGCAGATAGAGCACTAAGCCTGGAGTCAGGAAGGCCTGAGTTCAGATCCCACCCCCAACACTTACCAGTTGTGTGACCTTGGGCAAGTCACTTAACCTTTCCCTACCACTATTGTAAAATGGGATAATAATAGCACCTACCACCCAGGAGTGTTGTAAGGATGAATTAAGATAATGTTGCAAAGTACTTCACACAGTATTTGGCATTTAGTGTTTAATAATGTTACATAAACACATAGTGTTTAATAAATGCTTATTCCTTCCTTCCATTGAGTGGCAGAACTTAAAAATCTTCTCAGGGTTCTTCCAGTGTGCCTGGGATGCACAGAGAAGTCCCAGGGAGAGGATTTTTAGGAATATTGACAGGGCCAAGAGACCAGGGAACAACAAGATTGGCACCCACTTAGTGGTTGGCATTCAAAATCCAACTCCAAAGCCACCTCCTCCAGAAAGTCTTTGCTGATTCCTTTGGCTGGTAAAGAAAAGACCTCGCATAACAATGGATTTTCTAACTCCCCTGGCACTTTTCAGGTAATAGTGTGTATTATGGCTGTCTATGTCATTGCCCTGTTCCCCAGATAAACTGGGGAGATGCGTGTGTGTATTCCTTGAGGAATTCCAAAGAATGTAAGTTCCTTGAGGTCAGGGACTATTTCTTATCTAAACTTTATATCTCTGCACAAAATAAGCACTCAATAAACACTGCAATGTATAATAATTCCCCTCCTTAGACTTTGCTGCCTATGCTCCCTCCCTTTAGTCAAATTCAGCGATCATCCATTTATACTTGTCTCAGAAAAGCACAAACTCCCCTTTTATTCCGCCAATGTGATACCCACAGCAGCTGCTATGAATATGCTGCCTGTTCCAGTCATAAGCTATAACAGACTCTCTTCATTGAAGACGAAATCAAGACATTTATTCAAACACCAGAAAGCCAAATCCATCACAGCAACAAAGAAATCTGTACACATTATCAATGAAGGGGCACCACCATCATCAAGCCTTGCCTCCATCAAGCTTCCCCACAAACAAACTCCCTTAAGCAAAATCACTCCCTCTCTCACTCACCTAGCTGCTCTGCTCTCTCTGCCTCCTGTCTCTCCAGGCTGCACTCACCCAACTTCCTGCCCCACCCCTTCCTGTTCCACCTCTTCCTGTTCCAACCCTTCCTGCTCCACCCCTTCAGCAAGCTCCTCCCACCACAGGCTCCATGTGACCCAGGCTTCCATGTGACCCAGGCTCAAAGCAGGTCACATGGACCTATCAATGGATGGTAAAGATCTTCCCATTTCATGAACATTACACCTTTTGCGTTCCCCTAGTGCCCTTTTGATGATAATCCCTGATACCAACCATTAACATTCATCTGAAACGAATCAGAAAGCACAGAGTGCACCTTCCTTCTCCTCAGCACCACCTTCTCCCTTTGGGAGTAGGAGCCTAGCTGCTAACGGAGGTGGCGAAGCTTATAGCCCATCTTCATGAGCTTTTTCTAGGACATGGAGCCAGCCTCACCCTAAGAAATAAGGGTCACTCAGCAGGTTCTTTCCTTCCAGGCTCTTTATCCCTTTCTTTTCTGTCTGAGGACAGGTCCTGAACCTCTAACCTTAACTCTACATAACTTTCTCTTCGAGAGGCATTTGGATAGAATGAAAAGTACTCTGATAGCAGGGCGGATAGGGCAGCGTACTTATCTAGGTTCGAGTCCTGCCTTAGACATTTATTAATTATATAATCCTGGGCAAGTCAAATAGCCTCCCTCTGCCCTGGCTTCCTCACTTATAAAATGAAATCTCAGATTAGAAGTGGGAGCTTCCCGTTTCAAGATCTTGGCAAGGCGGACTTGTGAAGAAGCTTCTCTGGACCTCATTTTCCTCATCATTAATTTGAAGGAGTTGGAGTAGCTGATCTTTTTGGTACCTGCTAGATTTGGATTTGAGGCAGCTAGGTTGTTCAGTGGATAGTGCACTGGCCCTGAAGTCAGGAGGACCTGAGTTCAAATGTAGCCTCAGTCACTTACTGGCTCTGTGATCCTGGGCAAGTCACTTAACCCTGTTTGCCTCAGTTTCCTCATTTAAAAAAATGAGCTGGAGAAAGAAAAGGCAGACCACTCCAATATATTTTCCAAGAAAATCCCAAATGGAGTCATGAAGAGTCAAACACAATTAATCAACCAGAAAAAAAAAAGATTTAGATTTTCTGAATTTTGTGCGGACTGCCCAGTGCTTCCTATGTGCTTTCCAACACAATTGACATTTTGTGAGTTGTGGTTGATATCTGTTGCCCCTGTTTCTAACATTTTGGAATGTACCCTCACATCTCTTTGATCATTTCTACCCATAGTGATGGGATAGCTGACAAATGCACCTTGATGTCCCTTTTTCGTTCCATCTCTAGTATTTTGGAAGTGCTATAATTTCACTGTTGGTGGTACAATGCAGACTCCTGGATTTGGAGTTAGAGGAAATGGGTGTGAACCTTGCAGCTATAGTACTTTCAACCTGTATGACGTTGGACAAGTCAGTTAACTTCTCTATACTTGTTTCTTCTTCTCTATAAAATGGGGATGCTAAATTAAAAGATCTCTATGGCCTCTTCCACTTTCAAATTCCACGATCCTGCTTTTCTCTCCTACCTCTGAGACTAAGGAACCAAAGTATTAGTGTTGGATTGATTAGAAAAATCATGACTCAAAAATATTATTATTATCCTCTGCTGGAAACTCATTCATAAATGTAAAATATTAAATTTAAGATTATAATGAAAAGTTGATCTAAGTTTATTGCTAATGCCTGACATTTTAGGACAGTATTTAATCTGGTTTTACTAAGGACTCTGAGAATGATTGCATTTTCATTAATTGTTAGTTTTAAGCAGTGGACCTGATACTTTCAGAAAAAGCAGTAGGTTGTAGCAGCAAGATTTAACTTTCTATATAACCTTGAGTAAGTTTATTACTCCATGTGCCCCAAACTTTCCCTCATTGCACAAGTCTTAAGTCATACTACTAACCCACTTCAGAGGATATCACCAAAGAAATATACAACCCAAAAAGAAGGGCAGTTATACAACAAGAGTGAAGGATCATTGATAAATTGTCTTGTGTTCCACGTGTATCCTTGTGAGATGGATGAACGAACGCCTTGTGGCAAGCATGTGCTGTGACATGGATGAGTCACAGGATAGATGGGCATAGATGAGTTGTCATCTGGGGGAGAGGGGAGAAGAGGATAGTCACATCAAGAAGATCCCTGATGCTTTGGAACACCCCAAATGGTTAGCATGTTACATTAAAAGAAGTGCTAGGTTTGGAGTCAAGACCCCTGTGCTTAAATAACACCTTCTTCCCTACCAAGCTCTGTTACCATGCATATATCACAATTTCTTTGAGCCTCAACTTTCTCATCTGCAAAATAGAGATGAGATAGCGTAGGTAGAGATAAACGAGATGTGAGAAGTGAGATAAAGTAAGTAATGCACTTTGCAAATCTTAAAGACCTCTATAAACATCAAGAATCATTAAATTCTTGAGCCCTAAATACATGAAAGTTATTGCTGTTACAGGGTGGAAAGGGGCTTCTAAAATGATGCCCATATGTTTTGATGAGAAAATACGCAACTAATAGAAATGCAACCTGGTATAAGAGACAGAATGAAACGCTTGGAGCCAGGAAGGTCTGGATTTAAATCCTATCTCTCTGTAGTTTTCTTGGAGGGTTATTAGCTGTGAGATCATGGACAAAACCTCTGGCGATTCTTTAAAACTTATCTGTTATAAATGGGTTGTAAACTGTGCCTACCCTGCCAGAAGAACTCTTAGATTCTTGACATATTGCCATAAAAAGCTACTGAAACACTTGTTATTAATTGATTCAGTTCTCCCCTTTGCGTTTTGAAAGGCATTAGTAATATGCTCCAGGCTATATGGTTTTCTCCTACTCCAAACCTTTCCTATCAAAGATTGCACATTCTTACAAATATATATATATATATGTAATATGTATATGTATTATATATACATACATATAATAAATATGTATAAGTATTATATATGCATATTTATATATATAACAGTCATTGATTAGATCCTGCCTCAGACATTTACTAGCTATGTAATCAATCTTAGGCAAGTCACTTAAAATGTCTATGCCTCAGTTTCCCCATCTGTAAAATGGGAATAGCAAAAGCACCTTCTTCACAGGGCTGCTGTGAGAATCAAATGAGTTAACATATACAAAGCATTTTGCAAACCTTAAAGACCTATATGTTAATAATAATAATTAATAATAATAAACAGACTTGAGAAACCAGGTTATAATGCTGTTGTGGGAGGAACAGAGGTAAGACACAGGTCAATGAATTTCAGCCTTCTCTAGCCTAATATAGTCATTGCTATTTGCACAGAAAGAGGGGCTGGTGGGCGGAGGTTAAAGCTGTTTTCTTACCACAATATCACTCATATGATTATTCATTTGAGGAAATAGAGTACTGAGAATATTTAATTCAGACAGCAGGATATGATAAGATCTAAGAACTAAAATTTACTTCTGACCATAAGATTGGTGACAAGTAAATTCAGAGAAAATAATAAAGCAGAGTACTGACTAATATGATTGAATGAAAAGAGTTGAAGAGAATTTTAGAGTCGTTGGCTGAAACTTCAGACAAATTGTCAAAAAGAGCTTCATATCTGTCGGCAGAAAATACCAGCTTAAGAAATCTATAGCCTGCCCAACAGAAGAGAGGCTTACTAATCATATCACCTCCACTAAGTAAAAGACCAAGTTTCAGGTGACTCTGATAGTAGTACCTCTACTAAGGCAAAGTAGAAGACTGAAAGAACTATAGATCCCCTTTTAATAGACTAAAAGAGTCATACACAGCCCCTTACAGGGAAGAGACTCATTAGCCATAGTATTCCCAGGTTGATTAACCACATTATTCCCCTGGAAGATAACATATATGGCTGAAAAAACTAGTCAATCAAACACATGGTCCTGTTTTCTCCAATTTCCTCCATTTTATTCCTCTAAGGTACTTCTACTTTTTTATGATGTCAGTGTCTTTCAAAAGAAGACAAATAGCTTCAAAACAGAGAAGAGATGTTATAATTTAAATGCTACCTCATAGAAGAGCCATGTTCACTTGCCATCCCTAACCTATTCTCCTACTCAGCATTTTACTTCCCATGTTTGCATTCTGTCCTTGGAAAAAAGATCCCACTTCTTTAATGACGTTGTCATCTCCTAGACTTTCTTGGATAACTTACCCTTTTCACTACATTAGTTCCACTAATAGACACACACCATCATCACAGTTTTAAGACTCCTGGAAAAGACTATAATTATTTGTATTATCAAAACAAACAAAAATATTGCCTTGAGTCCTAATAAATGGGGCAGATTTTATATTTGGAGACAACCTTGGTCTAGTCACTAACCTCTCTCTGGCCCTCAGTTTTTTCATAAGTAAAATAAAGAGGTTGGGCTAGATGACCTATAGGGTCCCTCCTGGCTCCAATATGATTCCGTGATCTATGACCTCTTCCAGCTACTGTTTCCTCCTCTGCAAAATGGAAATAATACTTTGCATAGTTCTTACTTGGAAACTTGTCATGAGATTCAAATGAGAATGAATGTAAAGTACTTTGCAAGCCTTCAAAGGTTATATTCTTAAATCTCGAAGTGAGGAAAAAGGACTCCTACCCACACTCTTAACCTTATGCTAGTGGTTTTTTTTGCTTTTTTCCCATGGGGGAAGGGGGATGCTACAGTATTGTAGCTATATAGAAACTTCCCCATACTCTAATAACTTCTTCATCAGGAAGAAAAAGTGAAGAGAGGAAGGGAATGGAAGAGGATGAAAAGGGCGTAAAATCAGACCATTTAAGCAACTGTACCCTTGAGAATCTTCCAGCTCCTCTTTGGGAATTTCGGATTCCTTCTTTCCCAGTGGTTCAAATTTCTGGTGCCTTTCAGTCCTGCCTAGTTATGAATATATATAGTACAGAATAAAATTCAGAGATTTCTTTAAGTACTTTTAGATGATATCCTTGAAACTGATGAGTCTGCCTTGGTAGTGGGCCCCTTTGCATTGTGGCTCTATCACTGTTTTTTTTTTTCAACTAGAAAAGGGATATACAAAAAATGAGCACTTTGATAAAATTATGATGAAAAAATGAAATTATAATGGATCTACATTAAGTGTCTTTGGAGGAGGTCTTGAAGGCTCAATGGGAAGAGGGAGGGTGGCAAAGAGCGAGTCAGGAAATGCTTATAAAAACTGAAACCAGATGCCAAATATGTCTACCCTAGGAGAATTGGCTAACTTTTCCTTACTCACCTTCTGTCTTTATTATGTGTCTTATTAGGTCATAAGCCCATAGGGAGAATTTGTGTTTTTATATCTATTCGGCAGCTAGTATATTACTAGTGATGAAAAGATGCTTATCATTATGAATATACAATGATGTAAAGTCATAATACTTGTATAGAATACAAAATGACCTATTCTTGTTTTAAAAAATCACTGCTATGATTCTGGTATGAAAAAAGGTAAAAACAGTCATCTCAGCTGACTCTTGTAGTCTGATCAACAATTACCTGGCACTGAGGGTCAATAGACCCGGGTTCTAGTTCCAAGTCTGATACTATCTGGGTGACCTTGGGCAAGTGACCTAAGATCTCTGGGCTTGAGTTTCCTAGACTATAAAATGGATGTTATAAAGGTGAGGATGTAGAGCACTAGAAAAATTAGTTGAGGAGAGAATGGTCCCTCAGTTTCCTGATCTGTAAAGTGAAGAATTACACTACATGACTACTAAGAGCCCTTCCAGAAATAACATGTGAATATTCCTATATGCTGAGTTCTGTGGATGCTACAGAGGCAAGCTTCTGATTTCATGAAATTTATAGTCTATTCCAGGTCTGTGGCTGCCCAAAGTTCTACCAATGTAATCAGAGCTTCCCGCTGTAACATTTACCCTTCTCTCCTACCTCACAACAATGAAGTCATTATTTAATGACTTCAAGCTCTTCCCTATAACAAAGGCCTCTCTTCTTAGAATTTGGCGACAATATTTCTAGGAGTTTTCTTTTCAGAATCTTTTTCAAGAGGCAATTGGTAGATTCTTTAAATTTCTATTTACCCACTGGTTCTAGACTATCAGGACAGTTTTCCTTGATAATTTCTTGAAAGATGATGTCTAGGCTCTTTTTTTGATCATGACTTTCAGGTAGTCCAATAATTTTTAAATTATCTCTCCTGGATCTATTCTCCAGGTCAGTGGTTTTTTCAATGAGATATTTCACATTGCCTTCCATTTTTTCAGACCTTTGGTTCTGTTTTACAATATCTTGATTTCTCATAAAGTCA
>JAQQSZ010021034.1:0-10009 GCA_028646595.1 Phalanger gymnotis | reverse complement strand
AAAAAAAAACATTATTCTGAGAAGGAATCCATAGGCATCATCATATCGCCCAAGTTGTCCATGATACAAAAACTAAAGAGGTCCTGCTCTAGAGGCCGAGGTCCAGGTTCG
Organism: Phalanger gymnotis; assembly: GCA_028646595.1. Taxonomy (NCBI): domain Eukaryota; kingdom Metazoa; phylum Chordata; class Mammalia; order Diprotodontia; family Phalangeridae; genus Phalanger; species Phalanger gymnotis. Next base: position 9,898 of record JAQQSZ010021034.1, on the reverse strand, counting down.
AATATTTACCAGACCATTCTCCTCCTGGAATTTCACAATAAAACAGGAGGGAAACATTGCTTAGGTTAAGATCCAGGGCTAGTCCACAACCTCCACTAATCTTTGAGATGCTCAGCCCATTTAGTTAAAAAAATGATATGTGTAAAATTACCCAGCAGTCCAAATGAAATTTAATGAGGGTGTAGCTCTCTCCACATTGCTTTCTCTTCTTTGCCCCACTGTATTTGGAAAAATGCTCATTAAGAGTAGAACATCTTGAAGAGCAGAATTACCAGAAAAGAGTCTACGTGAAAAGGTCCAAAGTAAAGGTGGGGAGATGCAATAAGAAAGAAAGGAACAGAGAAAGAGGAGAGGAAGAAGAATTTTTACATAGCACAGAATGTTCAAGTCTTAGACTTTATGCATCATCTGCTCTTGCTCCCCAGTTTTACAGAGGACAAAAATGAGGCCCAAAGAGATGAGGTTACTTCAATCAATTAATAAACATTTATTAATGGCCTGGTATTTGCAAGGTACTCTCCAAAGCTAGAAACATCATGTCTAGCAAAGCAACAGGGGCAGGACTCATGCTCAGGTCTCCTGACCCAAATTTCTGGCCCCTTCCCTTCTCCCAGACTTCCTCCCAAAGACTCAGTAACAAGATACATAGTTAGATTTTACTTTTCTCTTTCAGGGTTGCAATTTCAGAACTTTTCATTCCATGGAATGGAGACAAGGCAATGGTTCAAGCTCTACCTACCTGCTCTCATGTGTTTCCTGGCAGATTTGCATATTCACCTAGTCAGAAAGCTACCAAATGCCCATGCTTCAACCCTGGTTACTCAGAGCACAAGGCAGATGGGAAAAGACAGAGACAGAGAGAAAGAAAGAGAGAGAGAGAGAGAGAGAGAGAGAGAGAGAGAGAGAGAGAGAGAGAGGTGGAATATGAGAAGGAAAACCTTTAAAGAGAGTTAAGAGTGTAATAATGTCTAAAGACATAACAGTAACTCATTCTGAAAGGAGGAATGAGTTGAGTATTTCCATTTCATCATGTGGACCTTGGTAACAATAAATTAGTGTGAAGCAAGTACATAATAATTTCCAATTAAAGGAAAACAAGGAGGCAGCTAGATGATTGGGCCTAGAGTCAGGAAGGCCTGAGTTCAAATGCAGCTTCAGACACTTAGCTGTTGTGTGATTCTGTGCAAGTCACTTAACCTCTGTTTTCCTTGGTTGGCTGGTTGCTTGGCTGTTGTCATTCACTCTCAGAGAGGACCAAAATGATATCACTAGTCAAGTTTAAGTGTGTCCGACTATGGCTAATCACACCAGTAAGAGCTCAGAATGCTCTACCACGGGTCAGGCACAAATAGTCTATGTGAACATTTGGGGTAGATTCTCTGAATTCGCACATCTCACATTTCTTTCGAACTTTCAATTCTGCTTTGTTCATAGACCGCAACACCTTCTCTGATGTGGGCATGCTATGCTGAGCATTCCTGTGCCAGTTTCTCACATGCTACACAATCAATTCTAATATTCTTAAGAGAGACCTTGAGAGTTTCCTTGTATCACTTCTTCTGATCTTAATCCACTAGAGAAGGAAATAGGAGACCAATCTAGTAGCTTTGCTAAGAAAACCCCTTGGAAGACTCAACAACAACAACAACAAAGGAGAATGAACAAAGCTAATGATGAAATGGTCCGTAACCACAGGCAGTTAGCCAGAGGCACCAAAGAGAAAGCAAAGGTCTAGGAACGCTGCTTCACAAAAGCATGGGGATCCAGAAATTTACAGACACCTACAGAGCATATGTTACACTCCTGTTTCTTCAAATAACAAATAACGTCAGCTTTCCCCAATTCCAAGGAGGTGCATTGCTGAGATTAAGTGAAAAACTTGAAGAATGATGAGACCCTGCATTTACATAGCCCTTTAAGGTTTTCAAAATGCTTTACATCTGTCATTTCCTTCGATCCTCTCAGTAACCCCAGGAAACAGGGGCTACTATTCTCATTTTACAGATGAGAATTATAAGGCTGAGTTGCTCAAGCTCATACAGTAAGCAAGTGTCTGAGGAAGGATTTGAACTCAGGTCTTCCCAACCCCAAATCTAGAGCTCTAACCATTGAACAACCTAGCTGCCTCATACCTTCACTCTCCCCTTTAGCGGAGAATATTAAATTTTCATTGAAAAAATGGAAGGAGTACATCAAGGAGGAAACAAAAAGAAATGGATGTGAGGAGGTGGAGCAAATCCTAAATCGGAAGAGGAGGTGAGACCATTGAAGGACCTGAGAGAGTTAATGAAGAAAGGAGTTGTGTTGGCCATTTGGAATCAAGTACTAGCTGTGAGGCTCATCCTAGAGAAGGGACAGCTAGACCATCTGTGGAGGAAGCTGCTTTTGTTCACCAAGGAATGGTGATGTGCCTCCATGGGTGTCATCAGACCAGTGGGCATCATCAGATCAGTGGGCATCAAGGAATAATAGAAAAGGAGATGAAAAGTTAGAGTGGGAGGCAATGTAATCTGATTACATGTAATGGGGATAGAAGGCAATGTTCTGCATTTAGGCGCTAAAAAATCTACTTTGCAAGTATTAAGGGGATGGGGGAGTGGATGTGAAAGTCATCTTGGGGTCTCAGTGGACATACTCTAAGGTCAATATGAGAAAACAGGGGAACATTCTGCCACACCCCACTCTGAATGCCATAATGTCCAGAACCCAAGAAGAAAAGGCCCCAGCCCTGCACATATCTAAGGATCACCCTCAGCTGCGGGAGCCACATTTCAGGAAGAACATTGACTAATCGAAGGTGTTTCTAAGGAGGGGAAACAGCAAATTGAGAGGATTAGAAATGGCTTCACACCAGGTTCAACTGAAAGGACTGAACAAGATTAGCCTAAGGTGAAGATCTAGACATTAAGAGGTTATGATACCGTAGCTTTCTTCTGGAATTGAAATAGCTGCCATTGGAAGCTGGAATTGTACTCATTCCATCAAGCACCAGAGGGGCTGGGAAAAATGAGGAGAATTCTTAAATACGAAGATTCCCACTTAGGATCCTAGGATCATAGATTTCTAATTGGAGGAGGCCATTGATCCAAACCATGGAATTTAACAGATGAGGCAACTAAGGGATAAGGACATATTGTAAGGAAATGCTTCCTAAACAAGTGAGCTCTCTGACAGTGGGATGGATTGGCTGTTGAGGGAGTGTATCCCCCTCAGCGGTGGTCTTCAGGCAAAAGTGGGCAGATCGCTTCTTGGGGAGATGGTCCCTGAGATTCATCTAGCTCCAAGTCAGTAATTATTTGAAGATTCTATAATTCTAAGATTCATTGATTCTGAGCACTCCCTCCCTCTTCCATGGTCCCCTTCACATCAATGCTAAGCCATTTTCTTTTCATTTCCTCTTTACTCACACAGAAAAAGAAAACCATGCTCTACAGAACAAGAAGGAGGCAGGAGACTATCATTCAGGAAAGTAATTAGTGAAAGGGGGACATAAAAGAATAAGGCATATTTGCATAAATGTCATACAAACTTTTGCTATACATGAAAGGTGACAGCAAAGAACAGCTGACTGCACCCTTTAGAAAGCAAGTTAATAAGGGTTAATATTTCTCCCAGAAAACCAACAATTAATGTCATCCAATAAGATCTTTAGTCACTAATAACATAAACCGATTTAAATTGATTTGACTTTCACTAGAGTGAGAAAATCTAAAAGTCATGTATCTCATAGCTTCCTTATTGTCTTAATTAGCTGCTGAACATCTCATGGCACTTTCTTGGTACATCATCCACAAATAATTAATTTTATCCTTTGTGGCAAGAATCGACTGTGAGATAACTTTTTCTGACACTATATTTACTAATTGAACCAAAAAGTGTGGTTACTATAAGCATTTAAGGGCTCCTGAGGCTTAAAACCAATTCTACCTTGCAACATTGAGATTTGTCAAGTCTCTGTTAAAGGGAGCCACCCTGTCTGAAAAAGGGGATTTTCTCAGTCAGCATTGATCATCGACAATGAGGTGCTTGGACCTGGAGCCCCACCATGTTTTATGAAAAAGTGATCCTACTTCTCACCACAAGGCACATGTCTCCTGCTCCTCTAAAAACCCTTTTACAGCTTGTTAGGCAACTAACAAACCATTTAAAATGATTGAGCTCAGTGTTTACACAATGTACCCTATTGGTTTCAAATGGCCTCCATGTATTGGTTAAAAAAGAAGTAAGCATTAGAAGTAGTCTCAGTAAATATTTACAGGACCAGCTCTAATGGCTCTGAAGCCACCTCCATTAAAAGATGGTTTTCTGTTCTGATTCTTTCTGTTAGGGGAAGAAAAGCTCGAGAAAATAACTGAAATGAAAACAACAGTGACCTTCCTTTGTTGAAATTCTGTTGGGAGCTGGAACATACCTGATCCCATTAACTTGACAGGTATTATGTAGCCAAATGGGATAGTAAAATAAATAAACAAAGAAACACATAAAATCAAATAAACAAGATGCATCAAGAAAATACTGGATTATTAAAAACAGAGAAATGTCTGGAAATTTAATGCTAAAACTATAATAATGTGCATCAATACATTTTACTAAAACGTGAACACAGCACTGACAGTTTGGGGATTTTTTTTAACAGTACATAGAGAAAAAAAGAAAAGACATTTCTTCCACTCGTCGAGAAAATGAAAAAAAAAGATTTTTTTTTCTCAAAAAGGAAAAATCAACTCAATTATCAAATCTGAGAATTGTTTCCATTTCTTCACTTTAAACAGGCACAGAATTTCACAGCTACTTAATTCAGCAGAAGCTCCAGCTGTCCTCTGAGGGTGGAAGGAAACAAAAACACTCAAGCACCCAAAGGTGCTTTGGACAAGTTGGAAAGAGCTGCTGAATTGCCCAAAGATCTCGTTGTAAAGAAGCAATGGCAACAGCACTGCTTCATAATGCTTCATTGAGATCCCCAGTGGAAACCCAGAGAGATAGATAGATAGTTATGAAGACAGAGGATTCAGACACCTAGAGAGCAACACACACACACACACACACACACACACACACACACACACACACACACACACATATATATGCTCAGCACAGTGCCTGGCACATAGGACATGCTTGATAAAGGCTAGGTGACATGCTGTACACAGTTGCATAAATGCACAGAGACATGGATGCATGCATAAACATGTATATACACATGTACATATGTATGTGGGGGGGGCTCACATACACATGCACATCTACACCTTTACCTATGTGCTCTGCAAGCTAGCACCAGTGGGACACATGCTCTGCCAAGTCCTACTAAGCTGGGAAGAAATTGAGTGCTACCAGAAAAATAGACCCTACCTGCCTTCACAGGTCCAGGCAAGGAGAGTTCAGGGACTTGTTACAAGATCAACCACAAGGGGGCACTTCTTTCAATCATAACATCTCAGAAATTGTCTATGAAGTTGTGGGAGGAATAGGGTTCTGTTCTGGCTTGCTGAAGGGAACCGTTACACTGAGGAATATAAGTATAAATGCTGGAGATTATATGTACGTGTATAGGTGTGATTAAAAAAAAAGTGTGTCTCTGTCCCTCTCACTCCCTGCCTGCCTCCTGTTTCTATGTTTGTCCAATCCAATCTCTCTTTCTCTCTCTCTCTCTCTCTCTCTCTCTCTCTCTCTCTCTCTCTCTCTCTCTCTCTCTCTTTCTCTCTCTCGTCCCTGTCTCTCTGTCTATCTCTCCATGTGTCTCTGTCTCTGTCTGTCTGTCTCTCTCTGTCTCACTCTCTGTTTCTGTCTCCTTCTCCCTCTCCTCTGTCTCTCTGTCTCTGTCTCTTTTCTTCTCCCTCTCCTCTATGTGTCTCTCTCTCTTTCCCTTCACCCTCTCTCTATCTCTTTCAGAGCTGAAGTGTAGAGTCACAGAGCTAGAGTATGCCAGGTAGGACTCAAACCAAGGTTCAGCTGCCCCAAAGTTATCTAGACACTACACCAAACTTCCTCTTTTTGAACATTTCAGGAAACACATACATGCTGGTATGTATGTATATGTCTACACATGTCAATGTTTGTGTACATGTGTGTCCATATCCTTTGTGGGAATATATCAAATACATGATAGATTCTCTGAAATCTTCAACATTTGAAAAACACACTATGTTTTCAGGGTTAACTTGAATAAAGTGACTGCCTTCCCTGGCTGGGATGAATTAAGAAAGCAGATTGTTGCAAGATTTATGAAATCATTTTCTCTAACTTGCTCAATCTTCGGTTCGGGAGCAGGGCAATTCTCCTGCAGTCTGCACTTTCTTCAGATTTGTGAGCCATTAGTGAGTGTCCAATTCAGCTCTCCAGATTCTCAAATGGCATTTCTTCCTCTAACATTATAGAATGGGGAGGGCAGCTGCAAGAAGAACTTGTAAAACACAATGACAAATCCTCTCTTCTAACAACGAGAAGTCAGCATTCAATATGCGGAAAGTGATTCTCTAACTCCTGGCTGAGCGCTAGCCCCTGTTACAATATGAAATAGCAAACAACAATTTTTAAGTGCTTGGACTCTTGGGAGGAATATTAAGAATCTCAGATCTTACTTGAGTTTTTTCAATTATTTCTGGTGATCAAACACAAAATAAGAGTCAAAGGTGCTACTTGTATTGGTAATAGTCATTGCAATTATTAATAATGTGATAACCACATTTTTAAAATTTTATGGAATTAGATGAGAAGTAAGATAATAAGGATAAACAACACCATTGCTGCCATCCTTCCTATGGCATCGGTTTTTTAAAGTTGTGTCCAAGCGTGAGCTCATGTGATCCATGAAATGACCCAGCAAGGCAGGCATTAAGAGTGCCGTTATCTCCATTTCACAGATAAGGGAACCCAGGGTCAAAGACAGAAGGTGCTTTGACAAGGCTCACATAGCTCCTGAGTGTCTGAGGAGCGATCAGTCACTCAACAAGCACATCTTAAGCATCTCCTGTGTGCCAGGAATGGGGCCAGGTCTTGGGGAGAAAAACGTGAAGAATGAAAAAGCCCCTACTCCCAACAAGTTTACATGCTAATGACAAAGATGAGTGTGTTGAAAATCTCCACACTATAAGCATGAGGTAATGAAATACACATATGTATATGTGTGCATATACGCATGTGTGTGGGTTGTATGGAAACACAAGGTAGTTTGGGACAGAAGGTAGTGACAAGTGAGATCATACAGGAAAGGCTTCATGCTTCTGCATGGTATTACCTATGTTCCATCTTAAAAGGGAGGGTTTCTGTGAGGTGGGGGTAAGGAAGAATTGTGTTCCAGGCATGGGGGTTGGCCAATGCAAAGGTATAGAACTGGAGGTCAAGAGTTGTCTGTGGGAAATAGAAAGAAAGGCAGTTTGGCTAGATTGCAGAGTGTGAGAGAAGAAATAACACCCGGTTAGATTGTTGGACCAGATTGGGAGGGCCTTTAAAACTCAATGGAGCTGTTGAGATTTTGTCCTAGAGGAAATCTGAAAGACATTGGGGTTAAGTAGGGGAGTCTCACAGTAACATCTGGGCTTAGGGAAAATCGCTTTGTCAACTGGGTTTCAGATTGACTACAGTGGGCAAAGACAACAATGTCTCTAAACACAAAATACATAACACTACACAGGAAACCAGTGATATCGGAATGCAGTCCATAGGGAAGAAGACGGTGACCATGTGTAATCTCATAGCAAGGCTAGTGACTATAGTGGTTTCAAAGTAGTGATGAGAGAAAATGACATTTTTGAGATATCTGCAACATATGTAATGTTGTATTGTGACAAAGTCACAGGTTCCTGTAGGTCGTTGCCTTTATTTATAATGGAAGGAAATGCTGACTTTTGTTTAGATGTTAGTGAAAAAAAGGATTCCACCCTCCTGATCCAAGTTCGCGGATCCCCTGAGGTCTGTGGCTACCAGCTTAAAAAGTTTAAGGGGAAAGACAAGTTCAGTTTTAGACCAACTGAGTTTACTATGCCTTTGGGACATCTAGTTGGAAATACCTAGAAGACATTTAGTGATGGGGATCTGAAACTCCCAGGAAAGCCTGATTTTGGATGGGTAGATCTGGGAGTCTGACCAGATGCTGGGTAAACCCTGAGGAGCTAATTGGATCCTGTGTTTTCCTAACTCTCAGACCAGACCTATCCCACCACAAACCTTTGCTTATGGAGCTAAATCCACTGTGAACAAAAATGGAAACTTTGTTTCACATAAATCATACAATTCTAAAAAAAAAAGTCCTCACTGGAATCACTTACTAAAAGCTGGAACTGATTTTTATTAAATTCAGTGCTGGGGTGGTTGACATTAGTGTAGCAGTTAAACAAAACAGCAAAAAGAAGCCTCCACCACATAGAAATTACATACAGAAATTAATCCTATAGTTAGAAGAAAACATTTAGATACAAACCAGGAATTGACAGGGACATTTTAAAAATTAATCTTCAAAACTTGGCAAATATAATAAATGTTTGTTGAAGAAGATAGACCCGCTCTGGTGCTGTGCAGACAGCAAACCAAATCTTATGAGATGAAGTTGGAGTTGTTGTTAGGGAAAAAGTGATATGCCTAAACATGTTCAACAGCAAATGAGAGAAACAAGAGATCAATACATCAGGAATATAATGTGACAAGTAAAGCAACACATGAAAAAGTCACAAATAAATAGAGAAATAGAAAATAAGAAAATACCAGAAAAATAGCAGAGAATCATTATGCTAATACATAAAATGGGGAGTTTTTAAATACTAATAAAATGGACAATAACTAATTTGATGAAAAAGAAAACCAAATCGATAATATCAAAAATGAAAAAAGAGAAATTTTACAGATGACAAAATAATAAAGGAAACTGATAGGAACTATTTGGTCTAGTTATATGTCAGGAAAATTGATCATTTGAAAAACATAGATGAATAATTACAAAAAAATATAAAATACACAGACATATAGATGAAATAGAGATTTTTTTAACTTTGATAAGACTTTTATTGAGTACATCTTGCATGCATGGGTGCTGTATCATAAATAGAAAAAGGTGTGAGACATAGTCCTTGTCCCCTACAGACTTGTAATCTATGTGAGAAAACAGGACACATTTTATTTGTTTACTTTAAGTTTTCAATATTCACTTCGATAAGATTTTAAATTCCAAATTTCCCCCTGTTTCCCCTCCCCACCCCAAAATGGCATTTAATTTTATGTAGGCTCTACATGTACATTTGTATTGAAGCTATTTTCACTTTAGTCATGTTGTAAAGAAGAATGAGAACCAATGAGAGAAACCACAAGAAAGAAGTAATCCAAAAAAGAAAAAAAAAAGGAGCAAATATTCTTCAATCTGCATTAACACTCCAGAGTTCATTTTTTCTGGATGCACACAGCATTTTCTATCATAAGTCCTTTGGAGTTGTCTTGGATCATTGCATTGCTTAGAAGAAATATGTCTATCAAAGTTAGTCATTACACATTGTGGCTATTATTGTGTACAATGTTCTCCTGGCTCTTCTCACTTCACTCAGCATCAGTTCATTCAAGTATTTCCAGGTTTTTCTGAAGTCCACCTGCTCATGGTTTCTTCCAGCACAATAGTATTCCATTACATTCATATACCACAACTTGTTCAGCCATTCCCCAACTGATGGGCTGTAATAGGAAGGCCGAATTTATGATCTCAAAAAGGATCATATAAATATCTGAATGGTTCGAAATCGTTGGATATACAGAATTCTCCAAGCAGAAGGCATCAAAAAATTTATTCAGGGCCCAGAACAACAAATTAGCGAACCAACCTCCCCATTCCAATATTGTGATCACAAGCCTCCAGGCCCAGTAGGCCCCCCTCACAAGAGTAGCCAGGAGGCCATAGAAAAATAAGATGGCATAAATC
>JAQQSZ010021033.1:0-10009 GCA_028646595.1 Phalanger gymnotis | reverse complement strand
GTAATGGACTGTTCAATACTACCTACTCTTATACTGCATTCTCTTGTCACCATTCATTTGTACATTTTGTTCCTAGGCTTCAAATGGGTTTCCTCCATGTCTGCCTGATGAAATTCTTTACTTCCTTAAACACCCAGCACATGTACTTAATAATGTCCTTTGTGTTCCCACCCATTAGGATAATGGAATTGGAGAATTGGAAGAGACATCAAGAAAGCATGTGATTCACCTGAGACTAATATGGGACATTTGTCTGTGATATCCCCATGGCTTTCACTCGAATATAATTAGTGGTGGGAAACACACTATCTCCTGAGGCAGCCAATTCCACATTAGGAAAAAGTTAATTATTAGGAAATATTTCCTTTCATCAGCCTAAATCTAGGTCTCTGCAATTTCTGCCTCATTGATTCGTTTTTTTTTCCCTAGGCAGCCAAAGAAAATATGTCTAATCTCTCTTCTTCCATATGACAACCTTTCAGATATTTAAAGACATCTATCATGGCCCAGATAAATTTTCTCTTTTCCAGGATAAAAATTATTCAACCAATCATGTATTTATTAACTGCTTACTCTATGCCAGATACTATACAAAACTCTGAGGATACAGAGAGAAAAAAATGAGGCAGTTTCTCCCATCAACGAACTCAAATTCTAATAGAGGAGACAGCATGATCTTAACTAAGTATATACAAAATATGTGCAAGGTTAATACAAAGTATGTTGAGGGAGGGAGCACACTGGAAGAGGAGAGTTGTGTTCTGGAGGAGAGATGAGGAAAGGCTTTATATAGGAGTCCCTTGATTGGAGTCTTGAAATTCCTCAAAAATTTCTCAAGAGGGAGGTAAGGAGCAATTGCATTTAAGACGTGGAAGAGAGCCAGTACAGACGCATTGTCAAGAAATTAGGAGACACCCTGTTTTCCAGAGTTAAGGCCCAGCAGGCAGGCTGTGCCCTGAGCTTGGCATAACAACAATCTAAATCTCTCACCCTCTGGATGATCTTGGGCATAGCAAAATCCCAGAATTGTTTCTGGTCATGAAGCCCTGCTATGAATCAAACTTGTCACATTGTTGTGTTACCCCTCATTGTCAGTGTACAACTCACTGCATAGCCATAGGTGGAAGTATTGAGATCTCTGCATACTAACGTGGGTCCCTCCCACTAGGGGTGGGGCTTTGACACGTGTCCTAGCTTGCAAGCTGTTTCCCTCACTTTGAAATTAAACTTCTGTTTGATTCCTGATTCTTTTGTCTTTAGCCTGCTTTGTTTGGCTCTAGCCACCCAGAGGTTAGAGGCTGGTTCTGGTCCAGTTGACAGCATATAAATGGGAAATGGAGTTCCCAGATCATTAAACTAAACCTCATATGGCATGGATTCGTGGCTCTTTATCTCCATGGTCCTTTATCTACTGGCACTGTCTCCAGCTTGTCAATGCCCTGCCTAAAATGTGGTGTTTCAAAATGAATACTCTATGCCAGATATGGTCTAACTAGGTGATCCTGCCTTCATTCAATCTTTCAGGTCACTCTTAACTCTTTTATTTACTTAATTATACTCTAACTTGTATTATAGTTATTTATGCACACTACCCTTCCCAGCCCCTACTAGATTACAAACTCTTTTAGGTGTATTTTTTTTAAACCTCTGTATAATAGACAGTAGAGAGAGAGAATGCTATAGTGGCTAGTGGTCTAGTGAGTTAGCCTTGGAATTAGGATGATCAGAGAACAAATCCTGCCTCTGACAAATTCTAATTGTATGCTCATGGGCAAGTCATCATAACTTTGTACTACCCTTGATAACTATCTAAGATTACAACCTATGGACAAATGATGATGAAGAGTTACTCTGATATTTTCTCACCTTTCATCAGAGGTCATCATCTTATAGGTAGATATTAGTCAACTATTCTCCAAGATTGACATAAGAGAACTCAAACAAGTTAATTTGAGAAGCATTTATTAAAAGTCAATGACGAATCAGGCACCATCCTAGTCACTAGAGATACATAGAAAGCGAGAACAAACAAACAAAAACAAAGGAGCTCAGTATTTAATAGAGGAGAAAATATGCAAACAACTATGTATAAACAAGATGTAGCTAGGCTAAAGTGTAAATAATCACAAAGAGAAAGAGCTAGTACTTAAAGGAATCTGAAAAGGATTCTTATTAAAGGTGAGATTTTAGCTGGAACCTGAGGGAAGCCAGGGTAGCCAGCAGAGAGAGATGAGCAAGGAGAAAATTTCAGGCATGGGGAAAGTCAGTGAATATGAATGGAGGCAAGAGATATAGTGTTGTTCAAGAAATATGGTAAATATGGAAGCAAAGGGAGAACCTGGAGGTGGCAATGGAAATCAATCCCTTCTCAGCCAGTAAGTTGGGGAGTATAAGTGCATGTAAAATCATTTCTGAAAAGGATAGGCAGAGAAACTGTGTCTCCTGAGAAAGACAGGCTTCAGTGAGTGCCAGAATATTTAAAAGTGGGAAATGAAAGGGTTTAAGATGAATGGAAATTTGTCACCTGTGGAGGCATTCCAAAGAGATCAGAGGAAGGACAGGGTAGTTTTAAAGTGGGATATGGTGTGGGGTAGGGGTTTGCAGGAGATCAGAATAAGAGAGTGGAAGTAGAGGACCAAGAACTGATCATAATAATGGTAGCCCAAAGATCCATCACATGGGGCAGCTAGGTGGCATGGTGAATAGAGCACTGGCCCTGGAGTCAGGAGGACCAAATATCCGTCACAAGGGTATGATGGAGCAGAAGTTCATTAATCATTGAAAATAAACTCATTCAAATTATCAACATTCTTAGGGGTTTGGCCATAGGATAGAGACCCCTCAATGCAGTAAACATCAGTATATACATAGCCAGAAAGCTGGAAAAGGGAGGAGAGAAGCCCACAGAGCAGGCAGGACCAGTCAGGCAACTGGGAGAGAGAGTATAATGGAATGGCACTTCCTTTATACCCCTGTAGGCCCAGGGAGGAGACAAATTTTGAACTAGATGGCCTAGACCACAGTAGAATGTAAAAGGAGTTAAGGAGAATTGATTTCAAATCCTGCCTTGGACACTTAGAAGTTGCATGACTTTCGACATGTCAAATATCCTCTCTCAAACTCAGTTCCTTCATCAGTAAAATGAGGGAAATAATACCACATACCTCACAGTATTGTAAGGATGAAATGAAATAAAATATAAAGCATTTTTCAAGACATAAAGCACCATATAAATGCTAATTATTATTGTTGTTATTCTCAACAATCTAGCTCCAATTTCTGTGACTTGGCAGAGGCAAAGTCTATAATGCCTATAAATATAGACCCATGTCCATAATTGCTTTTCTTTCTTGGCTCTATTTGGGTAATCTCAATTGTCAACTCCTATAAGAGACATTTTCTGATTTCTCAGTAGGTAGTCCTCACCCATCAAAAATTATTTTGTATTTATTTTCCATGTGCATGTCCAACCCTCCTTTCCCCCAGTAGAACATAAACTCCATTGAGGGTAGCAAGTGTTTTACTTTTGCCTTTGTAGCCTTTTAGCACATTGCCTGTTATGTAGTGGGCACTTAATAACTACTTGTTTAGTTAAAATGAACTTCTTTGTGGGAATCTGCCATGCTGATGAAATCATAGATCTAGACAATTTTAAAAAATCCATAATAATTGTTCAATGCTTTGACACAATATTTGCTGCTTCAAATTAAATGAAGATTGAATACTAATCTGCATATATTAATGGATTCATTTAATCTGAAGTAACTTTTATGTTTTAGATATGGTGATTATAATATCAATGTAGTTATTGAAGCAGTGTTGAGATAATTCCCTTGATTCTGTCCTTGTTCCACTACTTAGTACCTAATTATAGATAAATAATTTATGCTTTTAGATCTATTATTTCCTAATCTGTAAAATGGGTTAATAATTGTGCGCTTCCAACCTGGGGAAGCTTTGATGAGGAAAGAGCACTACTATTAGGGGTTTTATGAGGCTTAATGGATATAAAGCAATTTGCAAACCTTAAAGTGCTATATAAATGCCTATCATCATCATTATAAAGTCACCAGGCCTCCAGTCTGGTGATGACTTCATTTCCTAAGTCTTCTACTGCACTCCTGCTGAACTCAAGAAACATCTTTAGGGTCAAGGTGAGCTCCTAAATGTTTGACAATGGAGCTCTCTGAAAAAAATGCACATACTTTTAAATTTAATTTGGATTAATAACACTTCATTGAGTCTAGACAATGAATCCAACAATAAATCAAACTCCGATTTGCAGAGATTGCTTATTTCTGAGGCAAAATGTCCATGCTGAAAATTAAACAATTGGCTTTCTCAAGCTATTTGGAGCTGGCTCCAATATACTCCTGACAATCATCATTATCATTTTCATGATGCCATCATCATCATCATCATCATCATCATCATCATCATCATCATCATCATCTATAATAATACTATGGGGAGATATAGATGACTTCATAGTTATTGTAATTTCATGGGATGGAACACATAAGGATATGGAAATGTGAGTCTGTTCAGGAAAAACATTACCTATTTTTCTGCCCCCCTCCCCACCTGAACCAAACTTAAAGCTGGTCATACACTTGATTTTGCCATCACTCACAAATGTACCACTTCTATGTTCAAGAATTCTGAAATATCCTTATCTGCTTATAATCTATTAGCCTTTCTCCTCTCCCTCTGCCTTCCCTTACAAACCCTTCCTTTCATCTGCACTCTGGTCCTCAATCTCTTAATGCTTCAATTCTCTCCCAGGTCAGTTTTCCTGCACTAGTCACTCTCTCCTTTCCTGCCCATCTTGACCCCTTAGTGAACCAATTCAATTCTACATTGTCCTCTTCTCTTGAATGTCTAGAACTTATCATAATGTCAATAATGACCAGGCAAGCCTTAGCCTTCGATCACTCTCATTATTCTCCACCTTAGCTCTTGCATATGTGCTGCTGAATAAAGACAGAGAGAATCATGCAACCATTCTGACTGGGTTCACTACAAATTTATCTTACAGTCTCAGCTAAGCCTTCACTGCTGCTAGGCAATCCCACTACCTATCAATTGTAGACCTTTTCAAATTTCCTCTATATACCTCTTACTCCTATTATCTCAGCAGAGATCACTGCCTCATATATTACAGGAAAAAAATGAGACCATTTGCAGTCAGTTTCCTCTTCTCCTCTTCTTCCTCATCTTCTACCACTCAATACCTTCTGTCACTTTCTCTTCCTCCTCTATCTCAAATGATGAAGTGGCCTTACTCCTTATCAAGGCTAAGCCTTTTACTAGTTTAAGTTGTCCCATTCCGTTTCATCTCCTCTCACAGATTGCCCCCTTTGTCATCCCCATGCTTTCATGTATTTTCAATCCCTCCCTGACTATTGGCTCATTTCCTACTGCCTAAAATTATAGACATCTCTCCCTTATCCAGAAAAAAATCCTTCACTTGATCTTACCTTCCTTTCATTTAATATCTCTTCTTCCCTTTGTAGCTAAACACTTTGAAAAGGCCATATCCAATAGTTGCCTCCACTTTCTCTCCTCTCCCTCTTCTCTTAACCCCTTACAATCTGGCTTCCAATATTATCATTCCACTGAAACTGCTCGTTCCAAAGTTACTAATAATCTCTTAGTTGATATAATCTCTCCAATGGCTTTTTCTCAAATCTCATTCTCCTTTACTCCTCTGTAGCCTTTGACACTGTTAATCACCCTCTCCTCCTTGATACTATTTTCTCTCTAGGTTTTCAGGACACTCTACTCTCCTGGATCTCCTCCTTTCTATCTGACAATTTCTCAGTTTCTTTTGTTCAATACTCATACAGATGAGCACCCTCTAAAACTATAGGTTTCCCTTAGAGTTCTGTCTTGGGGACTCTTTTCTTCTCCCTCTACACTACATCCAAAATGCAGCCACAGTGGGATTTGTGTGGTCTGCCTACAAGCATAGAAATTTACATAAATGCTTTAGTAAATGAAGCCTAGCTACTGCAGAGCTCTCAGTAAAATGGCAAATCAAAATATATTGTCTATTGTTTCAATAAAAACCTAAGGTTGGATAGCCCTGGTCTCATCAACTCCAGTGGATTTAATTATATCTCTATGCTGATGATTCTCCAATTTATCTTATCCCAATCACTACGCTAAGCCCCAATCTTGAATCTTCAGTAATTTCTCAGACTTTTCAGACATTTCCCATAGACATCTTAACCAAAATATGGAAAAACAAACAAAGAAAAAACAAAAAAAAACACCTAAACATTTTTCTTTCCACTTAAACCTTCCTCCTTCCCAGATCTTTCCTATTATTGTAGAGGGCAATACCATCCTCTCAGGCTCTTAGGCTCCCAACCTAAGAATTTTCCACTCTCCACTATCTCCCAGCCCCTTGTATTCAATCTCTTGGCAAGGCCTTGTAATGGTAATCAGGGTGGTGCTTTTTGCTGTTCTTTTCTTAAGTGCCTTTAATGATTCTTGCCTTTCAAATGTAATGGCCAGCAAAATGGGGTTTTTCTCTGTTTTTTGAGTAGTTCTCAGCACTGAGGTAATCAAGTGCCCCAGGGCCCTGAGAGGGGTATATAAGATCCAAGGTTGGTGTTTGACTTTTGGGGCACACTCATGGAAGGAGAGTTGAGCCTCTGGGCAAGCCATAACTGCCCCCTGCCTTTGTAATCCAAACAGATAAGATGTTGGTGCTTCTCTGGTAACTATGAATTGTGATATGAATCAGATAAGGTCTGTCTGTTGATGTTTGAAATTTCTATTTGTATTTGCCTTGAAGTTCAGGGGGCTGATCTTTTCTCCCTGAATTAAGTGAATGATATATGTATGTTTGATTAAATTGAGATTGTTAACCCCTTAAAGTTGTTTTCCTTAGAAAGGCAGATCAAAGAATCTGTTTTAGCAGCCCTTCTGTATGTTAGTGTTATTGGTCTTACACACTCCTATAGCAGCTACTAGCCACATTGTTGCTACAGGCCCATCTGTTTTAACTTTCTGACATCTCTCAAATATACCTCTTCCCTCCTCTACACTGTCATCAGTCAAGTGCAGGCCCTCATCACCTCATTGCTGGGTTATTGTAATAGCAAGTAGGTGGCTTTGCTTGCCTTAAGTATCTTCCCATTCCAATCCATTCTCCATTTAGTCACTAAAATGATTTTTTTTTAAATGCAATTCTACCCCATTCCCAACACAGGAAACTCCAGGGGGTCCCTATTGCCTCCAGGATCAAATACAGAAATGCTTTCAAAGTCCTTCATAACTTAGTCCTCTCCCACCTTTCCAGTCTTTTTATACCTTACTCCCTGCTACGAACTCTTTTATCCAGTGCCACAGGCAACCTAGTTAGTTATTCTACAAACAAGGCACTGCAATAATTTAATCAATTAAATAATTAATTTTGTTTTGGGCATTTTCTCTGGCCATCCTCCATGCCTGTAATGCTCTCCTTTCTTTGCTCCAAGTGCCAACCTCCTTGCTGTCCTTTAGGTTCCAAATAAAATTACCTTCTACAAGAAGCTTTCCCCAGGCACCCCTTAATTCCAGTTTTTCTCTTTAGTTAAGTATTTCCTATTTATCCTGCATATAGCTTGCTTTGTACATATTTGTCTGCATGCCATCTTCCCAATTAGATTGTAAACTCCTAGATGGCAGGGAACTGTTATTTTCCTTTTTTGTATCCCCACTGGTTAACACAGTGCTTGGCACATTTTGGTGCTTATTAAAAGGCGTCTGATTAATTGAAGAGGAATAAACTAAGTAGTGGAGACAGATAGTTATAAGCCCGAGGGAGGGCCTGGTCAGGAGGACTTCCATATAGATGAAAAAAGGGAGGAAAAAAAGGTGATATTGCATCAGCAAATTATTATATGTTGAGGTACAAGGTGTAGGAATTAGATGATTAGGTCCTAGTAAAGGTCAGAGAATTAGCATAGAGGATGGTTATTGTTGTGATGGTAGATAGTCTTACATGTATGGTATTCTTTAGGAAGTGTATTTCAAAAAGTTCAGAGGTAGGCTAGGTGACATGCCATGGACTGGGGTTAAAAAGGGGAACCTTCGTTTCTATCTACCCGCTGCTCTATGAATCTAAAGAAAATCACAAAGCTGGATGCACTACAAATTTATGTTACATAATCTTAACTAGGTTCTCACCGAAGAAAGGCAATTCTTTTGATTTTGATTTCCCTAATTCATTCATTATTCTATTGTTGTAATAAAATGTCTAGTATTCTTTAGATCACCATGACAGCCTCTTCTTAAGGGAAGCTGTAGTTAATAAAGTCTATGCATGTAAACCAGTGCTATAGATTAGGCCATGAAAAAATGCTGAGAGTAATATTTTAGGGTCAATATAGTGTGTCCAAAAATAGTATATTGCCAAGTACCAGTTTATTTCACCCCACGTCCACACCTCTGTACCTCAAAAATATCCTTTGGGCCTTGAACCTTGACATTCAATTCAGCCAACTCCAGGGTGCCGCCAAGATCAGGGTTTAACTATCTCACTCTCAGAAAGGTACTTTGAAGAGTATCTCTTGTCACTGGTAGCTTATGTCCCTTCCCTAGGAAAACATCTCCCTCCCTGGAAGCATCCTGCTTGTGTGGGAACAACCCTTCCTACCTGAATGGACCACTTGAATGAACCAGTATCCTTGTGATCTCCAATGAAGTGCCACCCTTATGTGAGTTTTATTCCAAATTGATATATTTGTGCCTGACATATTATTCCCATTATTCTCTATTATTTGTTAATAAAATTTGAATATTGAACTGGCCTTCACAGTTATGACATATTAATCACGGCAATGGAACTCATACAAGAGGCTTGCTTTTTCTGACAACTCTGGCTGGCACATGTACCTTTCCTCAAACATATATCTAGTCCTCAGACAAGAATTTTCCTTTTTGACAGTTGTACCTCTGGTAGGGTCTTGAGCACTATATGCCCAGTCCTAGAAAGTAAGGGTCAAAAGGAGAACTTCTATGCTCCCAAGAGGGATAACCTCATGCCAGAGGACTGTTACAAAATACCTATTTACTAGAGTGGCTATTCCAAACCTTCTGTCCCTCTTCAGGCCTTTCATGGTATCTTCTTTCTCCCACCCTATCAGCTGAGGACCTTGTCATCACTGCAAATAGCAAGGCCGTTCAACTATAGCTTTGTCTTCTCTGCTCTTCTTATCATTACTCAGCTATCTTCCTCCACTATCACCTCCACCATTTGTCTCTCACAAAGAGATGTCCTTTCTCCTTCCCAAGGCTAACCTCTTTACACACACCTTTGATCCTATTCCATCCTGTCTTTCCAAATTGATTGCCCCTTTTATCATTTCTACTCTCTCACTAATCTTTACTTTCTCTCTTTCTACTGACTGTTCACTGCTATCTACAATTGTTCCCATGTCATCCCTCATCCTAAAAAACAGAGCGAACAAAAGCCAACTTAATTGGACCATACCTTATATCTCATCTCTTTTTATGTATAAACTCCTTGAGAAAGCTGTATATAATCAGGGCTATATTACCTTTCCTTGTTACCTTATTATTATATATGTATAGTTTGGCTTCTATCCTCATCTTTCTTATTTAGTATTCTTATTTTATTTTTCCCCAGTTACATGTAAAAATATTTTTTAACATTTGGTTTTAAAATTTTGAGCTCCAAATTCTCTCCCTTCCTCTCTCCTCACAACACCTTATTTAGAAGGTAAGCAATTTGATATAGGTTGGACATCTATAGTTATGCAAAATATTTCCATAAGAGTCATGTTGTAAAAGAAAACATAGACGCCCCCCTCCAAAAAAAAAATAAAATAGGCAGAGCCAAGATGGTGGCTGGAAAGCAGTGACTGGTGTGAGCTCCCCACCAAGTCCCTCCAAAAACCTATAAAAAAAATGGCTCTGAACCAATTCTAGAGCTTCAAAACCCACAAAGTGGCAGAGGGAAGCAGGGCTCCAGCCCAGGACAGCCTGGATGGTC
>JAQQSZ010021032.1:0-10010 GCA_028646595.1 Phalanger gymnotis | reverse complement strand
ATGTGGAAAGAAGTAAAATGTGAGAAGATTAGAAAGGTAGAAAAGGGGCACATTACAAAGAGCTTTAAATGCCAACAGAGGACTTTATGTTTGGTCCTGGGAGTAAAAGGATGCTGCTGGATATCAATGAGCAATGGGAGACATGGTGAGATCAGACCTCCACTTTAGAAAAATCACTTTGACAAACGGTTTGGAGTAAGCAGAGACTCAAACAATGCATACCAATTAGAAGGCTATTGCAATAATTCAGGTGAGAGATGTTGAGAGCCTGAACTAGGGTAATGGCTATGGCGGGGTGAAGAGAAGGAGGAATTATGAAGGTAGAAACAAGAGCTGGCACCTGATAGGATAAGTGGAGTGAATGAGAGTAAGGAGTCAAGAATGACACTGAGGTTGTGAATTTGGTGGTGTTACTCTTTAGGGGGTAACAGGGAGGTTCAGAAGAAGAAAAGGTTTGGGGGAGGGGGCAGATAGGTAGTGCAATGGATAGACTGCCCAGCCCAGAGTCCAGAAGACTCATTTTCCTGAGCTCAAACCTTAGTAGCTTTGTGACCCTGGGCAGGTCACTTATCCCTAGTTTCCTCAGTTTCCTCATCTGTAAAATAAGTTGGAGAAAACCCCAAATGAGGTCACAAAAAGTCAGACATGACTAACCAACAAAAATGGTAGTAAGTTCTATTCTGTACTTGATGTGCTTATGGGACACCCAATTCAAGCTATCTAATAGGCAGGCAGTGATATAGGATTGGACCCCAGGAAAAAAGTAGGGATAGATCTGAAAATCATCTACAGAAAGATGATAATTGAACCTATGGGAGCTGCTGAGACTAAGTGAGATAACATAGAAGGAAAAGAGAAGAGGGCCCAGGAAAAAGCCCACAACTATAAGGTGATGTATGGATGAAGATCCAATGAAGAAGACTGAGAAGGAACAGCCAGTGTAGTGTAAATGGGGGATAATCTCAGAGGGAAGACATTAACAGTGGGGGAAAGAAGGGCTGGGAAAGGCCTTTTGCAGAAGGTGAGATTTGAGCTGAATCTTGAAGAAAGTCAGGGAAACGAGGAATTAGAGAGCAGGAAGAAAAACATTTCATGCATGGGGGACAGCCAAAGAAAAGACATAGACTGCTTTTTATCACTTACTCAAACTTTTTTAGCAGTAGACAAAGAGGAGTTAAGAAGGTGGCTGTTGGGCATAACTCAGGTTTGGGGTTTGGACTTTTGGGCCTCAGTTTTTCATATGTAAAATGAGAGACAGCCTTTCAGACCCATTTCAGATTTAAATTTTTGGTCAAATAATTCCTTTCCATTATCTACAAATATGCTATGGTCTTCCCTATCCCAAATAAACAAACAAACAAAAACACCCCTTTCCGTTGACCCTATCATCTCCCACCTCAACCTACTGTCTTCTACATTAACTTGAACTGCATTTCACTGTGGAATTTTTAGAAAGTCATGCCCACTCAATCTTCTTCTCTGCAAAAGCAGCTTCTGTTTCCAATTTTCCTATTTTTGTTGAAGACACCACTATTGTTACAGGCCTTATGCTCCAAACCTTTAAGTCATCTTGGACTTTCTTACTTTCACTCTTTCTCTCTCTCTTACCACATTCATGTCAGTTTTGCCTGCAAAATCACCCTCATAACTATCCTCTCCTTTCTAACACCTCCATCACTCTAATTCAGGCCTGCCACAACTCTCTTTTGTGTAGAAAGTATAGATAGATAGACTGACAGACAGATACACACACACACACACACACACACTATAGAAATTATTGGCTCTGCTCTCTCCCCTCTTCAGTCCATCCCTCATACAACTGTCACAGTTGCCCCACAATTTTCCTAATGCACAAGTCTTTGTCACTTCTCCACTCAAAACTCCTCAGCTCCTTGTCTACCGGATCAAATATAAACTCTTTAACCTGTCATTTAAAGGCCTTAACAATGTTATTCCAAACTACCTTTTCCACATTTAATATTTTGTAGTCAACCTCGACTTTTTCCTAAACTTAGCATTCGAGTTCCCCTATCTCTGGAATATACTCTATTTTCTATTTCTTTAAGGAAAAGTTCAGGTGCCAACACCCTTCATGAAATATCTCCCCAGTGAACTTGATTTTTATCTATTTAAAATTTCTACAATATTTTTCCAGATCTCTCCTTTGTTCTTATCATTTTGCGTTATATTTAACCATGTACATGTTGTCTCCCTGTAGTAAATGCTTTGACATCAAGGAATATTTGTTGTTTCCCGTCACTGTTATCTCTGGGCAATTGTGCATAATGGTACACAGTGAATAAACATTTTTGATCAATTAATAAGCATTTATTAAGCGCCTGCTATGTGTCAGGCACTGTGATAGGTGCTGGGGATGTGAGCAAAGAATGAAACAACACTCACTCTCAAGGAGCTTAAATGAATGAATAAATGAAATATTCAAATAAAAGCAACAACTTGTAATTTTGTATTATTCTCCCATATACCCAGATTCACAACCTTGGTGTCATCCTGGACCCCCATCTCTCTCACCAGTCATATATAATCTGTTGCCAAATCCTGACCGTGGCAACATCTTTAACATGTCTCACACGCTCCTGTTCTCAGCACTGCCCCATGCCGTGCCCTAATCACTCCATGCCCTGACTACTGCAATCATCTTCTGGCTGCTCTCCCCATTCCGGTCCATTGTCCATTCAGCTGTCGAACTGATCTTCCTAAACTGCAGGACTGACCATATCGCCCCGCTATCTGATAAACTCCAGCTCACCTTCAGGGCCGAATGCTGAATTTTCCTTTTGATGTTCAAAGCCTTTTATAACCAGGCATTCTTTCCAGTCGTCTTATACCCTACCGTACCCCACCTATTCTTTGGTTCAGTTAATACTGGCCTCCCTGCTGTTCATCTCACAAAACAGTCTATCTCCTGACCCCAAGCATTTTCTCTGACTGTTTCTCATGCCTAGAATTCTCTGCCTACTCATGTCTTCCTCTCCTAACATCACTGGCTTCTTTCAAGTCCCTGCCCAAACCCCACCTCCTACAAGAAGTCCTCCCCAATCCCCCTTAATGCTAGTGCCTTCCTTCCACTGATTTTCTCCAATTTATCCTCTCAGTATCTTATTTGAACATTTTTTTGCATATGGTCTCCCCCTACCAGATAGTGAATTCTTTGAGAGCAGAGGATGTCTTTTGCCTTTCTTTGTATCCCCAATACTTAGCACAGCCCTGGCGAATGTTAGATACTTGTTGGTTGTTGGTTGGTAATGGTTATTGATTTTTTGATTTGATTTGCTGAAGGTAAATTATAATCACTTGAAAAAAAATGTTCAACTTCATTAACAACCAAAGAAATGCAAACCTGAAAAACTTTGAATTATCCCCTCATACCTTTTAAATCGGACAAAATAATTCTGTGAAAAAATATAATGTGAATGTTGACAGACTTACGTAGAAGCAAGCATAGATGTGTACCAAAGATGGAACTGAGATTGGTAGAACCTTTTGGGAAAACAATCTAGTTATATGCTATAAACCCTACAAAAATATTCATTGCCTTTGACCCAATAATCATATTGGAAATATATCCTCTCCATATTAAAAATGAGAAAAACTAGTTATTAAAAGCTTTTTGATAGTAGCATCACTTGTAATTGAGAAAAACTGAAACAATTATTAGAGTCAAATTTGGGGGAATGGCTGAATAATTGTTTATATAGCAATGTTATAGAATATTATATTACAATTAGTATTCTATAATATAATTACAAAGACTGGAAACTGGAAAAATTTATATGACTGTGATAGTAATATAGATTTATACATATGTGTATATGTATAGGTATATGTTTATACATACATATGTGTACTTATATGTACACATGTATTACCATTATACATATGATGGTAATTCATATAAATATATTACTATGTTATTCATACATGTATATATTATATATAATACATAAAAATATATAATTACTATCATAGTCATATAAATTTTTCTAGTTCACTTTATAGTCTTCATATACAATTGTATTATAGTATTCTATGATCTTGATATAAATTATGTATTTATGTATAATGATTATATGCAACTATATAATTCTATGTGTGTATATACGTATGGATATACTATATATTTTATATGCATATATTATATGTCACATAGTATATACATATACATTTAATATCTTTATTGAGGGGGGACTAAGTTCCTTTGCCTTTGCATTTTCTTTTCTAGAAATCACTGTAATCTTCCTTACTTTGTACTTATACAACACAGAGGAATCCTTTCCTCCCCTAATCCCTCTCCTCCCAACCCCCACCTCTCATCCCCAAGTACTTGAATCTTCCCGTCTGCGACACTAGAGAGAAGAGATCAATCACAAGTGCCTCCATGAGACCTTGACCCCTCCTTATAAAAGTCATGACCCTTGATGGCTTCATCAAGCTTTCCTGTTTCAAAAGACTCTGGCTGACACTATTTTTGTGTCTATTTATGTCCCCAGAACTCAGCACAGGGCTTAGTGCATAGTAATCACTTAAAAAGATGCATTGTCTTTGATACATCCATTCCAACTCTGTCCCTTACTACCTGTCTGACTCTGAGCAAGTCACTTCATCTCTCCGAGCCTTGGTTCTTCTATCTGTAAAATAAGGGGGCCAGATGAAACGGTCTTTAAGGTCCCTTACATCACTAGATCTATGACACCAAATACAAATATAAATGGACAGAGAGAACTTAAAATCTCTACCCTCAATCAGCTTACATTGAAATGGGGCCAAAACAAGAGGAAGAAAAGGGTTAACAAGGGTCCACCTATGTTAACTATCTCCACTTTATCCATTATATATTTTACATTGTTGTTTGCATGCTATCTCCTCCCTTAGACTGTGAGCCCCTTGAGAGGAGGGGCTGTTTTTGCCTTTCTTTATATTAACAGTGCTTAGTACAGTGTGCCTGGCACAGCACAGGTACTGATTGACTTGACTCAAGATAGGCTATATCAAGTTCTTGACACTCTCACTAGCTGATGAATGAGATACCTGGATACTTAATGATTCCTGAAACAGGAAGCCATCAAGAGTCATAACTTTTACAGGGAAGGGTCGAGGAGTCATCAGATCCAATCTATATCTGGGAAGTAGTAGATTTCCCCTCAGCAGAGGTCTCCAAGCAGGGTCTAGGTAACTACTTATCAGAGATGTTACAGGCTTGAATCTTGTTCAGGATTGAGCTAGATGCCTTCTGAGGTCCCCTTCCCCTTTGAGAGTCTTTGATTCTGAGAAAATATCCACAATATCTCTGTTATCTAGCCCTGACTGAAAACCTCCTTTGAGGCTGAACCCCCTAATATCTCTAACCTCCTGAGAGGTTTTAATTTACTGTTGCTGCTTGTTTATGTTTGTTAATTCATGGTTTTGAGTTTCTTATATTTGTGTGGAAGTTCAATTTATTTTACAGACCTACAGCATTTGAATACACCTTCCATGAACCCTCTGTTTATCCAAGACTTTCAAGGACTTTTCTACTTAGCCTAAAGCCTGTGTTGATTTGATTCAATTGAGTTGTATCCTTACCTCACTAAGATATTGGAGTTTTATTTTATTTTATCATTTTATTACCTACTTCAAGTAGGGTGAGGCAACTTGATTGATTCATTAAATCATATACCACCCCTCCTACCTTACAATAAAATTAAGGTTCTTAAGGAAGAACTTTACAACCCAACCAAAACAAACACTAATTAAATCAAAACAGTCTCAAGAACCTCTCTGCAGGAGTGCACAGGTCAAGAAGAAGACAGATAAATTTTTTATGCTACCCCATAAATCAATATAACTGCTTTACTCTGGCTCTAAAGAACTGACCTTGTTTCATTGAATCCAACAGAATAAAACCAGGACATACTGTTGAACATGTTTTGTTGAACATGAATTGATGATGATTGTGATGGTGGTAATGGTGGAGGCGGTGGTGGTGGGGATATCAAAAAAAGTTTCAAGCATAGCTTCCTACCCAAAACCATTAGTGATCTTCCATAACCCTTAAAAAAAAAAACCAAAAGAAGTAAAATATTTTTGTCATAGTTGACTCTGGGGAGGAGAATCAGGCTATACAAGACAATTTGACCAAAAGTCAATTGATAATCAAAATAAGAGTACTATGAAAAAAAAGCTAAGAAAGAAAGGCAGCCCACATACCTGAAAGTATAATTCCCAGGAACAAGATTAGATAAATGCAAGACTGCAGAGTCAGCTGATGCCTTCTGTTCTCTTAGGGGCCCTTTAATTTCTTCCCAGTGGTAGCTCACGATTTTAGCATCATCTGTGCTTTCTACATAAAAGATGTTTTGAAAATCAGAACTAACACGAAAAGAAAGAATTGAAGAGGCAGGTAGTATTAGTCAGAATGCCCCAATTAAAATCTAGGCTCTGCCATTCAACAATGGTGTGACCTAGCAAAAAACCATTTAATCTCTCAAGGCCTCCGTTTCTTCATCTGTAAAATGATACAGTTGGCCTCGATAACCTCTAGGGTCCTTTTCAGAGCTAAATCTTATGATCCCATAATTAAAAAAAGATTAGTTTTTTTTTTCTAATTCATCTTTCCAGGTGTTTTTGGTATATACACATTGGGGCAGCTACATGGCAGAGTAGATAAAATGTTGTACTTAATTAAAGTCAGGAAATTTGGGGTTCAAATCTTCATTCAGATACTTATTAGCTATGTAACCCTGGGGAAATATTCGACTTCTTACACCACTGTTTCCTCATTTGTAAAATGGGAATCATAAAAATACCTATCTCACAGGGTTATTGTGAAGATCAAATGATAGAACATGTGTAAAGTATTTTGCAAACCTTAAAGTGCTTATAAATGCTAGTGACCATTACAAAGGTATACAATTCTTCATTTGAGGATATAAAATTACCTTAACATATAATAAGCACATCAACTCAAGGATCCAATATTTCATTGGTGTAGGGACTCTCCCCATTGCTGTGGATGAAAACCCTCAACACTTTAGCAGATGGTCTTCATTAGTTGCTATGGCAAAAAAAAATAATTCATTGCCTGGTGGCCAATATTCTGGTAATGAGCCTCATCACAGGCTCATCCTTCCAAGTCTGACCCTTGAAGACAGGAATGTTGCCAGGTCCATACTTTTACAGCTTGTAAGGACCCACTAGTATTTCCCTTCTGCTTCAAGAAGCCTTCAAGGATTCAAATGTCAACTCCATGACATATGAGAGGGAACATAGTAAAGTGGAAAAGTTGTTGGATTTAGAGTTAGAGCACCTGACTCCGCTACTTACAACTAGTGTGACCGTGGCAAATTGATTAGCCTCTTTGGGCCTCAGTTTCCTCATCTGTAAAACAACAGCATTGGACTAGGTGGCCTCTGAGGTTCCTTTCAGCTCATGATCCTATGACGCACTAGAGTAGGGCTTAGCAGAGGAAGTACAAAGTGCTAACTTTTTGTCCCTAGCCCATCCACACATATGCAGAATTATCAGGAATAGTCTTTGCTCTATCTTTCCTGCAGGGTTGTGTGTGTGTGTGAATCAGACAGAATATTAGACTAGGAGCAAGAAGACTTGTTCTTGGTTTTAGTTCCAGTTCTTGAACAAACCTTTGAGTTCTTAGTGTGCTATTGGGGCCTTGATTTTCTCATTTAAAAAACTATATTGCTGGACTTGATTATTTCTAAGATCTATTCAGCTCCACCATAGTATAGTGTCAAAAGCACTAAACCTGGCACAGTGGGTAGAGTGTGGGGCCTGGAGTCAGGAAGCCCTTAGTTCAAATTCTGCTTCAGAAGCCTGCTGTGTGACCCTGGCCAAGTCACTTAACCTCTGTCTGCTTCAGTTTCCTCATCTATAAAATGGGGGTAATAATAGCACCTATCTCAGGATTGTTGTGAGGACCACATTACATCACATGTGCAAAGCTTTTTGTAAACTTAAATGTTAGTTGTTGTTACCTTTGTTCAAATCTTAGCTCTGCTACTTACAATCTGTATGTGGAAAAAAATTTAAACTTCTCTGGGCCTCAGTTTCCACATTTTGCAAATTGAGGAAGCTGGACTAGGTACTCCCTACAGTCCCTTGCAATCTCAAGTTCTATTCTACCCCAAGTATCAATTACAAACATCGAGTGCTATTTTTCTCATTTAAATATTCTCAATAACTGATATTCTTATTAAACACAGACCTTGTTTTTATACTGCTAAAGAAAAATAATTGTCAACACCTACATCATATTCAAATTAAATTGCCTGGCTCCTATAAATTTGGCTTCTATTGTTTTCAAGGCCAGTTCAAAATACATGAAAGCATTAATGGCTGAATTGCACATTCATCCTGCTAGATGGTTTAATGGGGAATAGTCTTCTCCAAACAAATCGAGGAAACTATGCCTCA
Source organism: Phalanger gymnotis (assembly GCA_028646595.1). Taxonomy (NCBI): domain Eukaryota; kingdom Metazoa; phylum Chordata; class Mammalia; order Diprotodontia; family Phalangeridae; genus Phalanger; species Phalanger gymnotis. The sequence continues at coordinate 1,577 of JAQQSZ010021032.1, read as the reverse complement.
TTAAACTTACCAGCTAGGCAAAAGCTTTTTGATCAAATAGACATAAAATGCTAACACAGGTTGTAACCTAAGCTCGTTTAATGAAGCCATGGAGACAACACATGCTCAATTGATCCTTATTTGTCTGCTCAGCCTCCTCGGAGCCCCCTTTGGTCTTACTCCAACACTTGGCATACAATCTGAAGACACGCAGCATTAAAAGCCTAAATCACAAAAATTAATGTTGAAGACAATTCAATTCAATCTATTAAGTGCCTACTCTGCTGATAGACTCACTATGCTGGATAATGTGGGATACAAAAACAAAAATAAAAGATTCCTTGCCCTCAAGGAACTCACTAAATACTGAACAACACTGCTAAGATTTCTCACAATTCATTCTCCATTGGTTAAATAGAAAAAACTAAGAAAGGTAATTTTATTTAGAATTATTTTACCTCCAAAACAAAGGTTTGAACCAAAATTTCCTGGTAGACTAAAAAACATTCTTTAAATGGAGTAAAACTAAGTCCCAAACAAAACAGAAGAAACATATAACATAAAATTGAAAGAAAAAAGCCTAATTTCCTTCCAGCTCTAAATCCCATGCTCCTGTGAAAATGTCTCACTATCTGAAGATCCATCAGATTAGCACAGAAGCACTATTGTGCTTAAGGAATGACCCGCATACAATAATTTTATCATTCAGAGAGTTTGGACTAAAAAAATGACTCAATCAATCAATACATACGACTGCCATCAATGAAGGTCGAAGTAGTAGGCAGGGAGAGCTCTTGTACTTGGGGAGAAGCTACTGCTACCGGGGACTGATTGGTTCTGATGGCTTTATGACAGAGAAAAGGAAAAAGGAAACCAAATTAAGTGCAAGCTGTATGTATAACATTCATTACCACATTAGCACAAAAAAACCAGTGTTCCATTTTCTTTTTCTAGCCAGGGGAGATGATGCTTGTCTAGTAAGTCTCACCTGGGGAAGTCTATTTGAAATCTTCAGGCCTCTTTGTGAAGTTCAGAAGCTCTTTCTAGAGTTTCCCCTTTTCTTCCCAACCCACCCTGGCCAAAGTCTTCTGTTGCCCACGTCCTCAGCCACTGAACATGGTCATGCTCAGCGCTATGATAAGAAATCAGGGGTCTTGGGTTCTAGGTCAAGCTCAAGAGTTAGCTGGCTAAGCAGTCAAAAGAAGATTTTCATACAATAGTTATTTCTGTTCAGGAACATTCTAAAAGTATAAGCTTCATTGTGCCTTTTTAAGGCAGCTAGCTGGCATGGGGGATATAGTGCTAGTTTGGGGGGGTGGGGTGTCAAAAGGAAGTCATGGGTTCAAATCGTCCCTCAGACATTTACTGGCTGAGTGACTCTGGACAAGTCACTTAACTGTCCCAGTCTCGGTTTCATCTGTAAAAAGGGAAGGGGCAATAATAGTACCTATTTCACAGAGCTGTTGTGAAGATCAAATGAGATGTATCCGAACTGATTTGCTAATAGTAAATCGCTACGTAAGTTCTGGCTATTATTATCATTACTTCATTTAGTACGTGCAAAGGTGGAGGAGATAGGTAAGGACAGATTGGGGCAG
>JAQQSZ010021031.1:0-10010 GCA_028646595.1 Phalanger gymnotis | reverse complement strand
TTTACAAGCTGGAGGGCTCCTTAGCTACAGCTGCCCAGAGTCTCCTCATCAACACCATCTCGAGAACCCTGCACAAATGGCTCTGTCCTCTCTTCTTACAGGGCTTTAGACATCACCAAACGTCATCTGAATGACCAGAATTTAGGCTGCTATGATTGGTTCTTGAGTTAATCCTTCCCCTTAGGACCCTGGGAGGTTTGCATCCACATAGGTTAGGTTAACACCTAATAGGGCATGGCTCTGGAGTTAGCACCTCCCCTTAGCCAGCCCCACCTTGGGCCCCATCCCAGTCACCAATCCACACCCACATAGGTTCCACCCCTAATAGGGGTTTGGGCCTGGGGCTTAGCACCTAGTAAGGCTCAATGAAATACATTGAATTACTCAAAGCAAACAAAAGCCAAACTCTTCAAGGGCACTAAGTGCTAAGGAGCCCATTTTGCTTACGAACACAGACAGAGTGACAGACACAGAGACAGACAGCAAGGCAGAGACTGAGAGAGACAGACAGAGACATACATAGAGAGAGAGAAATTACTAGGTGAATACAAAACATAAGAATATAATATAAATCAAAGAACAACAACATATAAAGAACTCAGATTCAACTTAATGACCAATATTGTTTTTAAAGAAAGGAAATAAAGAACAAAACTTTTCTCCTCTGGTAAGGGCATGAAGGATATACTGGGACAATAGATGTTAAATATTGAATAGGCCAGAAGATATAGTCACTGTTATTTTTTCTTGACTAGTGTTCATCATTAAAAAGCAGAATTCCACAGAGAAGGGGAGAAATGTGTTGGGAAATGATTATTTTACAAAGGTATTTTTTTCTGTTCTTTTCCCTTTTTAAAAGATGATCAAATACAAAGATTTTGAAAATTATATCAGTTAATCAATGAGAGGGACCATCCATACTGGTGAAATTATGAATCTTTAAATTACTGATGTATTGTGGTAATATAGTAATGTTTTTCTTACATAAGATCATATAGAAAATTAATTGAAGCCCCAGATACTGAACACAAAAGCCTAGAATCTTAGATTATCCATTCCAAGTACTATTCATTTTGTTTGTATTGTATCATCTTAAAAATATGATTGAATATATCTCCCCCAAATCTTATTCTAAATATCATACTGTCTCCAAATCTATCAGTCTGTATACTGTACTTTGCTAGTCCTCTCCACTCCCAACATTATAAACCATAATCCTAGTTGTTACATCATCATATTATTTCTAAAATCACTTTGTCATAATCCCTGTGTTTTTTTCCTACTCCCCCACTGAATTCCTAACTTCTCATTTCTTAATACCAACCTTTAAGTTATTTTTCCCTATTTTCTTGTGAAAAATCTAATTTTGCAGCTGCTTATAATTCTTTTGCAGGTGCCACTGATAGATAATTATTCCCCATGGGTTGCTACTATAATTCCACCAGGCTCATTTATCACATACAATTACAGCTATTCTACTTTAAAATGTTTTTTGTTGTGTTTTGTTTCTGGTCGGCTCAGAAGCAACACCATTATATCAATTTCCAACTAACATCTGTGGATAAAAAGCATTAGAACACAAATGGAATTTCTTCAGGGGGCTGCTCTGCATTATGTTTCTTTCCCCACTGCTTAGATAGAATTGCACTCATTCTATTCTCTTGGAATTTAGGGGGAAAGAAACAAAGCTTATTTTGAATACCTCAATAAAGCTCTCAAGACAATATGTTTTGGTATCAAGGGCTTGAGATTATCAGGAGAGGGAAAGAAAAGTACAGTTTCTTATGCAGAAGTCTCATGATAGTAAATGGCCATATTCTATGTTTTTGAAAACAAAAATAAAACAACTTAATATAACTTTCAGACATTCATGTACACAGCATGTGTATATTGAAGAGTGGTCACAAATAGTAAATAAGTATGGATTTTATAGCTGAGGTAAGTATTTTCTGCCTAAATAAGTCCCTGGGCATACAATAATCTCCTTAGAGGGCATGCTAACTCTTTGACTCATTCAATAAATATTTATTAAGTACTTACAGTGTATAGAGGATTGTGCTAGGGGAGAAGACACAAAACAAATTACAATGATATGTGAGAGAGTTATGAAACAAAATTCTGAGTGGACCTACATGATGTCTCAGTGGCAAGGCCATTAGTAACCTCTGAATTCAGGAAACATATCCTAGAGGAGAAAATATTTGAAGTACAGGCTTATTGATGCCTAGGAAGAAAAGAATTTTTGGAAGGGTGAGTTATTTGAGCACAATTGTTCTATCCTTATATCAAAGCTGGAAAAAATGAGACAAAGTAAATGAAAATAAACAACAAAATAACAACAGATGAATGGAGAGAAATCTTCCAAAGCATAACATGCATCATGGAAAGACTGAATAAATGAGCAAGCTAATAAAAGCCAATTTACACATACCTCCAATCCCCATTTTAAGACCACAAAAATAGAAAACTAAGAAAAATTTTCCAAAGGAAAGTGTAATAACACATCAAAAATTATTAGACATGACCATAAGAGTGAATGGAACATCTACAATAACCTTTGGAGTGATTTAGAACCTCAAACAAATGAAAGAGCTAAGGAGAATTGTATCTTTAAATGAACACAAAAAGAACACCATGAGCATCAACAAGTTAGAATTGCATAATAAATTTTTAATAAAGCAATGAACTTACTGAGAAAGAGAATGGAGCTGGATGTGATATTTTGAGAGCTATCATATGAGATAGAGAATAGATTTGTTCTCTTTAGTTCCCAAGGGCAAGATGAGAATTGGTAAGTGGAAGTTGCAGAGACAAGTTGAAGTATGATGTGAAGGAAGACAAACAAAAAATCTTAACAAGGAGACCTACCCAAAACTTCAACACCCTATTTTGAGAGATGTGGTGGTGTCTCCCTCATTGATAGGTTTCAAGAACAAGCTAGATAACAATTTGTCATATATTTTATAGCAAGTATCCTCTCAGGTTCTGAATGGCACTTCATAGATAATGTCTCTTTCAACTAAAATTCTGTGAGAAAAAAAGATGTAACATAAAATATATGCTATGAGGAATACATTCATGAATTATGATCGTTCGATCAGAACAAAATCAAAAGGTATCAAATGAGGAGGAGTACATATGATCTATGCAAAAGAATATAGTAGAATTTGATTTCAAAGATTGTGAGACAATTTCAAAAATATTATTGATCACCTGTTCTACCCCTTCCCCCAGCCATAAAAGAACAAAATCCTTAATATAACACAGAACTTAAATAACATGTTTGAGAAAATTATACAAGAGTTTATCTGGAAATATTGGAGACCAAATGAAGAAAATGGAAGAAAAGGATGCAATTGAAATTGTCCTGAATTCCTAAGTAACATATTCCATAAAGGCAAGCATATTCATTCTGAGAAAATGTGGTTCTACAGTAGGATTGCAAAGTTTATATCACTCTTCTTAAACAATTCTTTATTTTTCAGCAAAGGAACATACTTGGTCAAACCTTTGAAAAGCAAACTCACTGAACAATTAGACAATTAAAAAGTTAATAAACAACAAAATTTCATTATTTAGTATTTATATCTTATATAGGACAAGTAAGATGATTTGGGCTAAAAGAAAAAAAATCCACCTTGTTTTAGGGAAGTTCACTGAGAAAATACAGATTAGAAATTTGGAGAGTTTGAATTGGAAATTCACAGAAAGAAAGAGGGCAGGAGAAAAAATATATACACGTATATAAATGAATATAATCATACTCATTTGAGCTGAACAAGTGTAGTTGAAAAAGTCTGTCTATACAAATATACTCTTACCCTCCAGGGATTTAGATGGAAGCTGAGGTAAAAGATGATTCTGGGGTGGGTGTTGAAGGAATGTGGGTAAGAGGACAATGACTGGGAATATTTCAAAAGAGAATATTACATGATACTTATCGTTTACACACACACATACATATATGTTTTTCCTTCATTTCAAAGATAACCAATGATATTACCATGTGATGTCTTGACTTGTGCCTGAATTCATAGTCATCACCCTCACTCAATCTTCCAGAGTCATCAAAGTCCAGTGGCAAGACAAAAGTCAGGATAATTGACAATGGCCCAGGATGCAGTGAATGACCTTGGTGTCTTTGATATCTAATCAAGCTCTAAGTCTTCCATGGGGCCTACTCATAGCCTTTGGAATAGATCGACAAATTGTTCTCATTTGTCAATTCTGCCAGAGGAAGTTTTCACATGATTGAGGTAGACATCCTCCTAACTCACAGATGGGTTTGAGGCCTGTTGGTTGCCCTCAACCTTGTTTAGTCTATCTACAGAGACAGTTTCAACAAAGTGTGGTCACTGTGCATGCTACAGTTTCTTGGAGCCACAAGTGAGAGCTGGGTGACCAGTAGGTCAACAAAGATGGATAAGCAGCCCTGAAAATGGCTCAGCAATCCCTCATATCGTGGCAACTTGTGCTCCTTTAAAACCCCATACACCTTCCCTATACATACAACAAACATAAGTAAATGTATATATGACATATAATATATGTATATATATACTAACAAAACACACATGTATACATATTTGCTATGTATACATGCATACAAAAATTTAATTTCTCAAATCTCCACTGTCTTCCTCAATGAACCTTTAAAAAGATAGGATTCAAATATGTACATATTTATCTATATACATAAATATCCATAGATAGACACTATGGACAATTCACTTAGTATTTTTTTAATAATATTTGTATCAAGACTTGAAGTAGCAAAATACAAACTTAACAGTTGTAGTCTTGAGTGTCAGTGATCTAAATTCATTTGTAAAAGGGAAGAGAGTTGAAGATTAGATTTAAAAGTAGAATCTGATCATTTGCTTTCGGTAAGAAACCCATGTAAAATACACGAAAATTTGAATCTTTAAATTGAGGTTCTAGAGCAATATTTGTGCAATCTTGCATCTTCGATGTTATGGTGTCTTGTATCTTATGTGAATAAAATTTATATTATCTTATATGAATCCAAGGAAATAGACATTCTAATCAATTTCAAATGTATTGATAATAAAATTAAAAACCATCAAGAGAGGCAAATCTATATTATGTTTAAAGGCAAAATGGACAATGACATGATATTAAAATGTGCCAAAGATATGTAATTTTGTCTGTGTAAGGAACATCCAGGCTAAGAATTCCTTCTACCAACACTCATCATGACAGGTCTACAACTGACACCAATTCTAATATTTAATCCATAGTATCATAATATATCTATAATTAAACAGAAGATATTATAAAAATTAAATACATTTACATATAATAAATTGCATAGCAACTAAGTTATTCAAAAAACAAAAATATAAAAAAAAATTAGATAGTAAGCCAATGATTTAGAGAACACTATAATGTTCTTTCTAAACTTCACACATCTAACAGAAAATTAAATAAAAAGAAAATGAGGACATGTTGAATATATTAGACATATGTCTCTATAGCAATATTTAGATAGATATCTAGAAAGAAAGAAAGAGAGAGAAAGGGAGGGGTTATGGATGAATAGATAGATAAATATCGATTCTACTACATCAGTATATGGAAATCCTTTTACTAAAACTGATTAAAAACTGTCTATGATTTAGTGGATAAATTATAGAGAGGTATATAGAGGTATGTGACTTGCCAAGATCAACACAATAAATACCAAAGGAAATATTTGAAACCAAGTCTCCTTCAGGTCACACATAGCTTTTGTTACTTTGTACCATATCTCGACAATAATTAATCATATGTATTTATAGAGTATTGAATGGGAATCACAGAAACCATGCTTATTTTCAGGATCAAATGGCATTTTAAACTATTGATTATGTGACTTTGACTCAGATAAGAGGTGATAGAGACACTCCAAAGTAAATTTTTGATCTAGAAAGAAGGCAAATACCTACATACATACCTACATGCATACATAAATACATATACACACAATATCTTTTCAATAAACATAAGCATACTTTCATCTCTTTCTATGTATATATATATATCTATACATACATGTCCATGCATATAGATATATACATATGCATGTAGATATATACATATGCATATAGACATGCATATAGATATATACATTTCTATCTCTCTCTCCCGATATACATATATATATATGGTGTGTGTGTGTATGTATGTTTATGTTTATATCTCTGTCTATCTTTCTGTCTCTTTCTCTCCCTCACTCCCTATGTTTCTTTCTGTCTCTCTTTCTCTCTGTCTGTCTCTCTCTCCCCCTCTGTCTCTGTCTGTCTGTCTTTCTGTCTCTTTCTCTGTCTCTCTGTCTCTTTGTCTGTGGCTCTGGCTCTGGCTCTGTCTTCATTTCTGGTTCTCTCTCTGGCTCTCTCTCTCTCTCTCTGGCTCTCTCTCTTTCTTTCTCCATTCAACAAAGATATAAAGATGCAATTTTCCAAGGCATCTCCTCTGATTGACAGGCCAAAAACAACAGCGCATGTGGAAATAAAAAGTTTATCAAATACAGAGAACTATTTTTCCCTCTTGATACTGTTCTGTGAAAGATTCTCCCTAAAGTAGGCTTTAGTATCTTTAGCCTTTCTGTATTTCTGTAACCTCCATAGGTAAGCATTACAAATTTTGTTTAAATCATTAGTACTATGCATCCTAATCAGCCTCAAGCTCTAAGAAAGAATATTTCTTAAAGGCCTAAAGAATATGTAAACAATATTTTAAAACTTTATATTTTTTATAGATAATGATAATATAATTGTATTAATAATGGTAATATGAACAAAAGATACAAATCTGAAATATAACTTAAAATGTTTATTGAAAATAATACATTGGTTAAATTGGAAATCATATGAGCAATTTTTTAAAACTCTAAATACAAGGATAACTGCTTCTCAACATATCAAAATTCATTAATTTCCTGTAAGGCACCCCTGTAGACAAAAAAAAAATATTTCTTGGAACACATTACCAAAGGAGAGGAAAAAAGTACTAATACATTAAACATGTAACTTACAAATTTGTGAATAATCCAGTAACTATCTCAAAACATTTTTTGAAAATCAAAGAACAAATGTGTACATATTATATACGATATATAATACAAAAACTTTTATTTTAAAAAACTAACAATATTGATAATCTATTCCTAATATGAGAGAGGATAGAGAAATAATGAAAGTCAAAACCAAATGATTAAAGACAGAACTGGGAAGGAAAAAAAATCACAATCAAAAGCAAACTTTTTTTAATAGTAGAATATGCATTTTCATGCTGACAAAGGCAAAAACATAAGAAAAATGAATGAGTACTTATAAAATATCAGAATCAACACACCAACAAATAAAATCTAAACAAGCGAATCTCTAAAATAATGATAATAACACCTGGCCTTGACTAATTTCTTAATGGATTCTACCAAATAATTACAGAATAAATTATTCCTATGTTTCATAAAAGGTTGTTCTTTGTAGAAATTGTGAGAACTCCACCAAATTTCTGTCAAAAATGTATTATCCCCATATCCAAACCAGCAAAGGACAAAATGGAAAAAAAAACAATAGAACCATATAACAATTATATTAATGAATAACGTACGGAATTTTTCAACTAGAGGAGTAACATTGCCAAAATAACATGCATTATTACCAATTTAGATGTATTTATGAAAGTCCATTCAATTTCCTAATTTAACATTAGGAAAATAATAAAATAAATTTTATTAATGAGCAAAGCATCAGAAACCACATGATAGCATTAGATACAAGAAAAATGTTTAACTCAGTTACATTTTAAAAAGGTGAGCAGCTAGGTGTCACAGTGAGTAGAGCACCGGCCCTGGAGTCAGTAGGACCTGAGTTCAAATCTGGCCTCAGACACTTAACACACTTGCTAGCTGTGTGACCTTGGGCAAGTCACTTAACCCCAACTGCCCTGCCTTACCTCCTCCAAAAAATAAAACAATAAAAATATGCATAAGACTTTACCATAACACCAAAAACATCTATGTAAAACAAAGAACTAGTATTGTTTATAATAAATACTAGAACCTTTCCAAATAAGATTAAATGTAAAAGAAAGGATCCTCTATCACAATTAATATTTCAAATAACACAAGAAACTATGTGGATCATGAGAAGAACTTTCACTCCTGGTATAGAGAAAGGTGGGTAGAAATATGAAGGAAACCATGGTTTTTAGGGCTTGATCCAATAATGGAAAATATCCTGATGTTTCTCTCACATAAGGCTTCACCACTTCACCCTATTTTCACCTTGATACCTGTAATGCTAATAAGGGTGGGACTTTTTTTTTTACCATTTTCTCTTTTGGAGCACTGAGATAATCAAGTGCTTTGATGAGTCTGGCCCTTGTTTCTTTGATTAAATTAGGAGTCTTTGATGACCAGCTTAAGAAACAAAAAAGCCTAGTTCACAGTAGGTTTGAGTTCCATGGTTGTGATGCCTCAAGAAGTGTCACATGGTTTTGAGTTTCATGATTGTGATGCCCTTTGACCCCGAACAGGGTATATAAACTCAGAGGATGGCATTTTGTTTGGAGCTCTCACTCACTAGAAGAGTGTCATGTGATTTGACCAGATGAGACTCTAGCTAGCTGCTGGAGCGCCCCCCCCCCCCGCCCCGGCTTCGAAAACTTGATGTTGGTGCCTCTCTCTCTGCTAACTGTGTAATTCTTTCGTCAGACAGATAGAGGCCTGTCTGTTGATAACTGTATGTGTTTGCTCTGTTTATGTTGTCTCTGTTTGTAATTAGTATTTGCTCTGTATTTCTGTATTAGTATTTCAGGGTGCTGACTTTTTCCCCCTGAACTAAGTGAATGATATTTGTATTTTTCATTAAAGTGAGACTGTCAACCCCTTAAAGTTGCTTTCCTTACAAAAGCAGATCAAAGAACCTGTGCTAGCATCAATTCTGTGTGCTGGTGTTACTGGTCCTAAACAGCCACAGTACCAGCAAGCAGCATTGTTGTTACAATACCTTGACACATTTCAATAAACCATGAATAAATCTCCACTCATACAGCCATCCCAATTCAGAACTTTCATTCTTTTCTTCTCCGCACATTTATCTAAATAATTTTCCTAAGAGACAGATGAAATAACCATAATACTTCTCAACTCAAACATTTTCAGTAGCACCCCATTGTGTCTCACATAATTTACAAATTTTCTTAACAGTCAATCTCCCTCCTCTGTGAATCCACATGTGTCGATCCTCTCTCCTGGAATACCCAGCTTCATCTCCGTCTTTCACAAGCCCTTTAGTCCTTAAGGTTCAGAGTCGGGGCTACCACCTCTGTGAAGCTTTCTCTGATTCTTATTTTGTTGTGCTTTCTCTAGTCATAAAACTTTGCATTGTATATATATTCCCATAAATAGTATATCCCATCATGACAGTATGTAAACTCAATCAAAGCGAAGATTGTTTTTGTTTTGCTCCTTGTATATCCAGTGACTACAGTTCCATGGGTCTCTGCTCTTAATTCTACAACCAGATTGACTAGTGGTTCTCAGGGTCAGCCAATTATTGAAAGAAAAGAAGAATTTATTAAGCACCCATCATGTGATATCAATGTGAGTTGACAAGCAAAATGGTCTTTGTTTTCTTTGAGTAATTCAGTGCATTTCCTTGAGCCTTGCTAAGTGTTAAGCCCCAGGCCCAGAGCCCTGTTGGGTGGGGAACCTATGTGGACGTGAGCCTCCCAGGACCCTGGGGGGAATGGCTAGCACTGGAGCCAATAGAAGCCAGTGGTGGGAGGAGCTTGTGGAAGGGTTGGAGCAGAGCTAAGAGGTAGTTAGAGGCAGTTGGAGGCAGTTGGAGAGGTTGTTGGTGACAGGAGTTAAGAGCTGAAGGACAGAGGAAGCAGTCAGCTAGCTGGAATACAGCTTGGAGAGTGTGGCGGAAGCGGTGGTGACGGCGGCAGAGACAGCTACAGCTGAAGCTGAAGAGAAAGCCGAACCTGAAGCAGGA
>JAQQSZ010021030.1:0-10010 GCA_028646595.1 Phalanger gymnotis | reverse complement strand
TGTGTATAATGTTCTTCTGGCTCTGCTCCACTCACTCAGCATTATGTCATGTAGGTTCTCCCAGGTTGTTATGAATCCGACAGAACTTGTGAGAGAGCTCCGGTAAGATGCTGTTTTCATGTGGCCATCTTGGCTCCGCCCCCTAGATCCAAATTCTGACACTGACTGTATACACACATACATGAATTGGCTGTATAGACACGCAAGTGCATCAAGATAGATAGATATGGATATACATACACGTATGTATATATGTATACATGCATGCATATGTGCATTTATGCCTATATGTGGTTTTGCATATACACATGAGAAAAAGAGAGAGAAGAAAGAGGGAAACAAAGAAACTGAGGCTCAGAGAAGGTTAAGTGATTCATGCACATATATGGCCCAGATGGTGAACTAACTTATACAAGGTCACATAGGTTGAAAGTGGAAGAGCAGGCATCTGGAACTGGGTCCCTTAACTCCAAATTCAGTTCCTTTTCTACTCTAACGCATACATTTCACCAATTTCAAAGCGTTATGTAAATGTCAGTTGGTATTAAAGTGATAACATGGACTTGGCTTTATTGGATAAATCAGAATCATTTATAGAAATGGATGTGATGATACATATCAGTTCAAATTTTAAACTGGAAAACATGCATAATGACTCATGCTTCACTATCTTGATTCTCCTCCTAAATATTAATATTAAACTTCCATTTTATTTACCCAAATATATTTGGGCACTAAAATATAGAATATATTAAATCATGCTACACAATGCTCATCTTGTAAATTCCTTCAACAATCTCTTATTGAGCAGCTGCTAGGAGCTTTTTAATACCTAGCACTTAGCACACTGTCTAGGCACCAATAAATATATTTGGAAATGAGTTGATGGCCCTGTTCAGATTGATGGGAGTCAAATAGTATATGGTCCCTGATAACAGTCTACTGTATATATTGCAGTGCATATGAGATCTGTGCACTGATATGTATTTAATGGATGATATCATATTCAACTGATCACAGAAAATCTCTTCATGTTCCTGGGTGTCAGTCTCATGGACTATAACATAAAGTTGTCAGTCTAGAAAATTTCTGAACACACGTCCAGTTATAACATTCTCTCATATGCTAAAGTAATTCATCCCTTCATCTGAACATGTCAAGTATTTAATGATTGCCTACTATATTTCTTTGCTATGCAGTCAGTGAAGTGCCCATTTGTCTTTCTTGAAATTATTATTAATGTCCAGGGCAAAAGAGAGGGTCCAAATACAAATGAAATTTTGCTCCATGTCTCATGACTTTCCAAGATGGATTCCAGACTTCCTCTACCATGTTCCAGTTCTTCATCCTAAACTCACTCCAGACAGGAGTATGTTGGTAAATATTAACCAGCTCTCTGGAGGGCTGTGGTGGAAAAATAGAGAGGTAAATAAGTAGATAGATAGATATGTAGATATATGTGTTTATACATGTAGATGTCTATGTGTATTTGTATACAAACATATGTATATGTATAGATGCATATATATGTATTATATATACACACAACACACTTTTCAGTTTTATTTGCGTTATTAAGATTTCCTCCTATCGTGAAAAGTCAATTAGAGATGACTCCAAGACACCTTCGACTCCAACCCCGAAATTCATACATGACTAAACTGCAGACCATAGCTCTTCACCTCAAAGCTCAGTCCAGCACTAGAATTCACACATTAGAAGTACCCTCCTTCCTTGGATCTCCCTCTCATTGGATGACTCCTGTTAGAACTCTCATTTCAGGAGTGCGCTCAGGCCGTGATGTCTCCTCCTCCCCCGGCTTCTCTCCAAAGACTTCCTCTACCACGCTCCCATCAGAAGTACCTTCATCGGAACCTCCTTCTCCTCTCCATATTTTTATGTTTCATTTGTTGTCTTCTCCCACTAGAATGAAACTACTCAAGGGCAGGGTCTGCCTATTTTTTTTTTTTTTTGGTATTCTGATTCCTTAGCATGGTGACTAGTACATAGAAATTTCCTAATGTTTATTGACTGATTGACTTACTTTACGTATTATTTAACATGAAATGTCTTTTATTTTGCCTGATTTTAAACACCATCCAAATTCCAGCTTTGGCATTTATCACTTAGAGAGCTCTTCATTATTTACTACCTAGATGGCTAACAGCTTCCGACCAGAAAGAAGCATTAGAGGCCATCTAGTCCCACAGCCTTATTTTACAAGTTGAAGAAATTGACTCATGGAGACATTTTATAAAATCACAAATGTAGAAGGTAAGAGAGGCAGAATTTGAAATGAGAGCCTCTGATGCTGAGTACAGTGCTCTTCCTGTCCAGTCACTCAGAATATATAGTTATACAATTATTGAACATAGCCTAAATTGAGAGATCGCATTTATAAGATTACAAAACATTTTCCTTATACGATTATAAGGTGGAGAGTAGCAGTATTATGTTAAATAGGAAAAAACTGAAACTCAGAGAAGTTTAGTGACTAGCACCAAGTTGCATAGCTACTAAGTGTTAGTTAAAGATCACAACCCTAGTCTTCTAAGACAAGAGTTCTTTCTACTGTATGCCATTCTATTGCAATTATTAAAAAGAAAAGTCTGCCTTGGACATAAAGAATTTTGTAAAAAGTGGGACCAATAGACCTAAATGAGGTAGATTCAAGTTTGCTTTATATAAATTTCAATATTACTAGAGAGAAGAAATATGTCATCTCCCTGGCCTAAAAGTCTTAGATTCGATTATTCCAGAATTTAATGGCTTCTCCCTGTGGAGTCTCACTTGCACAAAGCTTTAAAGCTTTTATTTTAAAATTATGTTCTTTTTGCAATTAGATAATATTCACTTATATAGAGGTCAGTTTCTGAGCAGATAAAATGAATTCCTTGTCTTTTTAGTGAACTTCCCGAAATATTTTACCTCAGGGTTTCTATCTCTTGTCTACTCAGAAACATTAATAAGCAATGAAGTCATCATTTGGGATTTTTTAAAAATGAAATATCTGCATGATGCTAAAGGCTAAAATGTCTTTCTTTTTCCCCCCTTGAATATAGGCCAGTGTCCTAGGTCTTGTTGCTGTGCAATTTAGCCATAGAAACGAATACAAATGCTTCTGCAATGTTATTGCTGTGGTTCTTTCCGGCATGGTTTGCTTGGTAAAAGAGACCAGTACTATCTATTATACCCATGTACAGATTGGCAGGTCCTAGAGATAGTACACTCATAATCTCACACTCATAGAAGAGAGTACAGATCAAAATTAACAGAAGATGGATAATCTCTGGCTGTATGAATATTGACTGGAAATTTGATTCCACTGTTGAGAATATGCTAATTGTGGAAGGCAGAATTATACCTATCTGGAAAGTCTGTATTGTGTAATTTATTTCATGTGGGTTCACTTTTTTTTTTCTCTCACATCAATCTTATTGATAAACTAGAAATAATTCCTTCAGTGTCCTATTCTGGTCATCCACACTGTGCCAGGTAGGAATTTAGAGAATTACAGGTATTTTAATAAGATGTCCTTGTGTGGTGATGTGATCGAAGATCTTTCCTCCCATTCAATAGGCCTCAGGTGGGGCCAGTTAAGAGAAGCAGGCCCATACCTTTGTGATGCCAATTAAAGGTCTTTCCCACAGCCTTTGGCCAATTGGGCATAAAGCCCTCAGGCCCAATATATACATGCAGAAGGTAGCCATTGAGAAATGAGAATTCAGAAGTCAGAATTCAGAAGAGAAGGTTGAATTCAGCATTCAGCTCAAGGAAAAGGAGTGAGAACTCTGAGTCCACATTGCTGCAGAAGAGAGCGCTGAGCAGAGAGTGGAAGCCAGGGAGCTTCAGAGGTCAGAGAACTGAGGGGGAAGAGGAAATGGGCAAGCAGACAGTTAGGATTTGAGAGTGATTGTTTATGGGAAGGCCCTAGCAGGGGGGAAGGTTACAGGATGACTTGGCTCTTTGCTGTAATACTGTGTTTTAATCTCCTTGTTATATTGAGGTGGGCTTACTGCTTTTGGAATACAATTACTGCTATATCGAGTTAGAATTACTGGTTCTGGGATGTGATCCTCTGGTGCCTAAATAAGCGTTATACTTCCTTTTCCTTTTACCTAGAGAGTTTTTTCATACTTTGCAATTCTGAACCATACAGGCATATTTGTGGTCATCCTTGATGTCCTGAATCTTGCCTTACTGATACACCTTGCTTTCACGGATCTTAGGATCTAGTAGAATGAAGCCTATAGTATTTTTCTTTTCATATTACAAAGGAGAACAATGAGAAAATAAGGCCCAGGCTTTATTTCTTTTCAAGTTATAATGTACATTGCACATACTTCCAAAGGATTTTCTTTTGTCTATAGATTTCTACCAGAGGACTCTCCAAACTAATAAGGGGATTTGCTCTCAAATGTAAATGCTAGTGTTGGTTTTTTAATGATTTCTTAATCTTTAAGATATTTGAGCTGGTCATTGCTGAGTTTGCCCTTGTATAAGAGCCTTCAAGAGTATTTAAATTTTATAACATTTTCTGTACTGATAAATATATTTATATTAATATGGTTCATATTTAAAATAGCATTCTTACCAGGTGCTTTCTCTAAAATAGCCTAAGTTACTAAGTATCTACAATGTAAAAGAAATATTAGTCGCTAATAGGGTGGGTGCAAAGAGGATTGAAATAGGGTGGCTGTCCTCACAGGACTAAAAGTTTAGTAATGAAGATAAGATATATAACCCATCACATAGTGGACCCAATGGTGCACAGTCATTTTTTAAAAATTACATTTTACATTTATTTGTTCTGAATAAATATGCATGTCCCCTAAATGGAGTACAGGAGAGTACAAGGACTCAGACAAATGCCAGTCCTTTTATTGACTCCCAATTCAAAACTCCCACCTGGCTCTTCATTGGCCAGATGCAACCCCCTGACTGCTTACATCATACCCTCCTCAAACAGTTCTTTAAGCATGCATACAAGCTTCTAACCTTTCAATTGATCAGAAGCCTGGTTTTGGCTAGATCACAGCTCTGATTAGAACCAATCACTTGACTTACAATCCGCTACCACTATCCTGTGGAAACAAAACTTTCCCCACCATTTCTCACAATTTCTCCTTCTTTTCTTTTTTTCAAAATTTTCTTTCCACATCTTTAATATTCCCTTTTTCTCTTTCTCATATGAATTCTTCCCCTTAACCATCACCCTTTTAAGTAAATATAGGAAGGGGGAAAGGTTGACAGACCCATTGACAAATCAAAGCTGCAGTGCCCTTTATAAATACAGATACAGAGACCCAAAAGAAAACAATAATACAATTGTCCCTTTAAGATTCAAGTCTCTTCTCATACAACTGTCTAGCAGGGAACATCATCAATGAAGTCCTCTGGTCCTTGGTATTTGCTCCAGCCATCTCCAGCACAGGATCCTAGCATCTTCTTCTCCTTGTCTTCTTGTAGGAACCAGGTTTTTGTCCATTATCCTACAAAGGTAACCTTAGCACAATTTTAAGTTAACATTTCTAAAACTTTTATATCCTTATTCTCATAAATTCAAACTTTGAACATGTGCAAGGTCATTTTAAAAAGAAATGGGTTGCATGGGTAGGCATATTTTAGAATTGTCATAGAGAGACAGGATGTTGAGTAAACTTGGCATTGGGTATCTACATAAATTTATTTCTACTTTCTTCATTCTTCCTTAGTAAAACTTAAATATTGATGCAGGGACTGTGTCACTTTTTATCACTGTACGCTTAGCACCTAGGCCACTGCTTTGCACATAGTTGGCACTTTATAAATAAGTGCTGAAATCAATCAATTGCAGGTAGATCTCTGTTTATTAGACCAAACTTGCTGCATTTTAAGTGAGAGTCATCTATTTTCCCTAGAGGCTATGATTTATCCTAACCCCACATTCTCATAAGGGGTAGTCTTGGGCCTCAATATTTCCTTAGAAATGTCAATGCTCAGAAAATTGAGGTGATCTTTAAAGTAAATCAACATCATATTGGAAAATTAGAGGACCTTAGATGTAAAGCTGGTGTAGACCTTGACATCATATAGTCTTCTCATTTTGCAAATGTAGAAACTAATGCCTAAATAGGTGAAGGAACTCACACAGGTCACACAGCTAAGAAGCATCAGAGGAGGGATTTGAACCCAGGTCCTCTTCCTTCAAACTTGGGTTTCTTTCCATTGCATCATGTTGAATGTGAAGTCTTCTTTGGTTTTCTACAATATGAATATGGGTTCATCTTAGTTTTCTAGAGGCTTGTGGTTTTTATGGTATGCTATTTGACAAGTGCTCCGGATTCTATCTCAAGAATGGTTTGGGGAGTGTTGGGAATAAAGAAGAAATCCTCTCAAATTGATTATAGCTTCTACATTAGGGGAATACTCACTGCTTGTATTAGTTTAGATTATTTGAACTTGATTACCTAGAGACTCTTAAATAATCAGAAAATCCTTCACATACACACGTTATTATTTTCTTTTGTTTAAATTCTGTGGACAATTGCTCAATGGGATAAAATGCTTGCTTTTTATAGTTGACTAGAAATATTAAGATGAAAGTTCTTTTGTAATGTCACTGAATGCCTACCATTCTACAGAACAGCAAGGTTTTTTATCATATAATCCTATTACCTTATGATTTTCATCTCCTCTGATAGGTATCTGTAATTTGAAAAAAAAAAGTCTTTCTTTGCAGGTTGGAGATTATGAATATTTGTTATTGTAATATTCATTAAAAACATTATTCGATAGTTTGTATGATTCAATCTTACACCTACGCAATTGTAGGTAATAGATGAGTCTTTGAAACTGGGTAGAGTTTTAGAAGTTTCTTGATTGAATTCTTGTGAAAGTTTTGAAGTTGAAAGGGCTTCTATCAGCTTTTACTGACTACTTGCACAAGTGAATATGTCTTGGTCTTAAGTTATGTGTAGTGAAAGAACTACTGAGGAAGATGAAATCAAATTATTAAGAGATACTTTGCCCTTGCCCAGGAAGAGAAGCTTATGAGTCACTGCAATAGTGATGGTAGTCTAAAAGGGCTGATAATCATAAAATACTAGCAGAGAGCAGGTTATTGAATATTGAACTCAAAAACTTGTAGAAACACCCATCAGGGATGACACAATGCCCATCAGAGAGTGAAGAGGAAAAGCCCTGAAGAGATATGGCATTTAATAGAGTGTGGGAGGGAACAACACAATGACATCAAAAGAGAAAATCACCATCTGTGCGATGGTAGAACTGTGATTTTTCTGAGCAATATGAATGCCACATTTATCTACATTTGACCTTTGCAAATGTTCCTAATTCACAATTTTAATCTTTATGTATATGCTTTTTTCACATATTGTTCTCTGGTCATATATGCTCCCTTTGTGCATTCTTTCATCACGTACATTTTCACTATATTTACATACAACCTTATTTAGCAACCTGAGAGAAAGCAAATCTCTGTGGGTATGAAAGATCTTGTCTTGGCAATTAACTACCTACTTCATAGTATTAAATGTATATTAATTTAAGCTTAAATGGATTTTCTTGTAACCCTATTAAATTTTTTGATACTAGTAATTTGGTTTTCTTCAGTCTTTTTTAAAAAACAAGTTAGCCAATATTTTATCTATTTTATTGGGTTTTTACCATAAAATCAGCTCATAGTAATATTTATTCAATGGCTTTCTTACTTCAAATTGTATCAGTTGATCCTTTGATTTTCAAGATTTTTAATTTGGTGTTTAGTTGAGATTTTAAAAATGTGTTCTTTTTCTAAGTATTCAGTTGCATGCCCAATTACTTGGACTGCTCTTTCTCCATTTTAATGAAGTAAGCATTTAGAGATAAAATTCCCCTAAGTAAAACTTTGCTTGTATCCCATCAATTTTGGTATATTGTCTCATTGTTATTATTTTTAAAATTATGTATTGTTTTTATGATTTGTTCTTTGACACATTATTTTTTTAATTAGATTATTTAGCTACCAATTACTTTAATCCATTTTTCCATGGCCCTTTATTGAACATAATTTTATTACATTATCATCTGAAAGGATGCATTTAATATTTCTCCTTTTTTGCAACTGGTTGTGAGGTTTTTGTGCCCTAATTCATGATCAGTTTTTGTGAAGGTGTTATATACAACTGAGTAAAGGTATACTTCTTAATATTTCCAACCAGTTTCTCTAGAGGTCAACCATATCTAACT
This sequence comes from Phalanger gymnotis, assembly GCA_028646595.1. NCBI lineage: Eukaryota > Metazoa > Chordata > Mammalia > Diprotodontia > Phalangeridae > Phalanger > Phalanger gymnotis. Next base: position 1,781 of record JAQQSZ010021030.1, on the reverse strand, counting down.
TTTCAAAATTCTATTCATCTCCTTAACTTCTTTCTTATCTTTTTTTGTTTGATTTATCCACTTCTGAGAGGTGACAATTGAGTTCACTCACTATTATAGTTTTACTGTCTATTTCCTCCTGTAACTCATTTAACTTTTCCTTTAAGAATGTGGATGTTAGGGCATTTGGTGCATATATGTTCAGTATTGATATTACTTCATTTTCTATGAGATCTTTTAGTCAAATGTAGTATCTTTACTTATCTCTTTTAATTAAGTCTATTTTTGCTTTTGCTTTGTCTGAGTACATAATTATTACCTTTCCTCTTTTTTAATCTTAACTGAAGCATAATAGATTCTTCTCCAGTCCCTTATTTTTACTCTATATGCATTTCTCTGTTTCAAGTCTATTTCTTGTAAACAAAATATTGTTGGATTCTGGTTTCTAATTCATTCTTTTATCCCCTTGGGTTTTATAGGAGAGTTCATTCCATTCATATTCACAGTTATAATTACTGACTGTGTATTCCCTTCTATCCTACTTTTTCTTCTCTCTTCTCCCTCCTTCTCCTTTTCATCCTCAAATATGTTTTGGTTTTTATCACTGCCTCTGTTAATCTACCCTCCATTCTATCAACTCACCTTCTCTTATCCCCTTACTCTTCTAATTCATGTTGTTTATAATAGATTTTACACATAACTGAGTGTATATGTTACTACTTTATTGAACCTATTCTGATGAAAGTGAAATACAAGCATAGCCTGCCACCCCATGCTTTGACCCCCCACTGTAAAAGTTCTTCCTTCTATCTTTCTTTTATGTGAGATAATTGTCCTAGTTCTTCCTCTTCCTTTCCCATTTCTACCAGGAAATCTTTCTCCCCACTTCATTTATTTATTTTGGGGGCGGAGGGATCATCCTGTTGTACTCAACTCACTCATATGCCCTCTGTCTATGTATACACCTTCTAACTGCCCTAATAATGACAAAGTTCTCAAGAATTACAAGATTTATCTTCCTGTATAGGAATATACATAGTTTCAACATATTAAGTTCCTTAGGATTTCTCTTTCATGTTTACCTTTTTGTGTTTCTCTTGTATCTTGTGTTTGAATATCAGATTTTCTATTCAGCTATGGTCTTTTCATCAGGAATGTTTAAACATCTTTTACTTCATTAAATATCCAATTTTTCCTCTGTAGGATTACACTCAGTTTATCTGGGTAGGTGATTCTAGGTTATAATGTTAGCACCTTTGCCTTCTGGAATAAGACATCCCAAACCATTCTCTTTTTTTAAATGCAAATCTCAAAATATTGTGTTATCTTGATAGTGGTTCCATGATATTTGAATTGTTTTTTTATGGCTGCTTGCAATATTTTCTCCTTAGGCTTGGAGCTCTGAAATGTGGCTATAATACTCCTGGGAGTTTTTGTTTGTGGATCTCTTTAAGGAGATGATTGGGGAATTCTTTCAGTTTCTATTTGACCCCCTGGTTCTAGGGTATTGGGGCAGTTTTTTCTTCATAATTCCTTTAAATATAATGTCTATGATCATTTTTGATCATAGTAGTCTCAGTAGTTGAATATTCTTAAATTATCTCTCCTCAATATATTTTCCAGGTCTGTTGTTTTCTCATGGTATATTTAGCAATTTTGTCTATTTTTATCCTCTGACTTGGTTTTATTGTTTCTTGATATCTCATATAGTCATTAACCTCCACTTTCCTTTACACTTCTGTTTGATTAATTCTGTTCCTTAAGGAGTTCTTTTTTTCAGTGAATTTTATACCTCTTTTCCC
>JAQQSZ010021029.1:0-10010 GCA_028646595.1 Phalanger gymnotis | reverse complement strand
AATTTTCTCTCTTTTCAATTTCTACTTTCTCCATTGAAAAAAGAGACTAAAATAATACTCTTGTAAAGAATATTCTGTCAAGCTCCACCCTCCCCGCCCCCACCCCCCCCAAAAAAAGATTCCTGCATTGGCCATGCCTAAAAATTTCACCAAGACTACTACCTTTCAGTCCACAGGTTAGTAGCATGAATCGTTTGTGGTTCCTCTGCAACTGTGGTGTGCTGTTGTGATAATTAGTCATCACTAACTCTTGATGGAATTGACTCTTTGATAACATTACTTTATTATTTAGCTATTCATTCACACTCATATATGCACAGCGTAAAACTGAAAATTGGTTTTAATTCCATTTAGCTAAGTAAGATTTAATATTCTCTTTCATTGTTCTTTCCCCTTATAAATTTCATCCACTACCCACATCTCAAAGAAACTTGCCTAAGGTTCATGCTTTTGTGTTATAATTACTTCCATCTTTGTAATCTTATCCATCTGCCACTTTCCAGAGAAACTTGGTTAACCTAAGAGTTAACTCTGATCAAGGTCAAGTACTGTAGCAACCCTTATCACCTGAAGACTACTCCCATTGCCCAGGAACCTTTGTCTTGTTGTAGGACTCACATGTTTTGGCTATGATTAAGGAGGTTTCAGAAGGGGAGGTCCAAGTAATGTACTCTGAATTCTGAATATGTCAACAATAGACAATGAGAGGAATAAACACCTAGATTGCTGCAGATTTTGTTCTGTCTTCCTACTTGTTATAGAAGACCCTGCCAGGCCCCACTTAGGGTCTTTGGTCATTGGGAGAGGCCATTGACCTAATTTATTGGTTACTGCTACCATAACTATTCAATTGATAATGCTGGGAACTTTGTCTCTCACTTTATCTTAATTTTCAAATGTCACAACGTATAATTTCTCCCAGCAAAAACACTTCACTCAACATATCATATCTAATCATACTGCATCCATGTTTCAATTCTCATTCTGCAATTGTCCTAATTCCTACTCAAAGGATATGAAGCCCAACCTTATATAGCATTACTTAAAAATCTATTTAGTCTCTAATTGCTCTGTTTTTATACTATACTATACTATATTTTTTATACTATTGTACTGAAAGTGTGGGCCATATTTTGTCTCCCTTTTTTATTCTTATTACTGAGATTTTCTGCTGGTCAGTCTTTGGAAAGCAGCTTTTACATCTTTATTCCTCAAACTGTAGATGATGGGGTTCAACATAGGGATAATGACAGTATAGAACACAGAAGCCCATTTGTCTTGGTCCAGAGAGTAAGCAGATGTTGGCCTAAGATACATGAACATGACTGTCCCATAGAAGAGGGTGACACCAGTGAGGTGGGATCCACAGGTTGAGAAAGCTTTGAGCCGGCCTTCAACAGAGCTGATCCTGAGGATGGCAACAAGGATGAAGGCATAAGAAATGAAAATGATAAGGATGGTACTGAACTCAATGAAGCCACACAGGCTGAAGAGTAAGATTTCACTGATGTAAGTGTCTGAGCAAGAGAGAGCCAATAGTGGTGGGATTTCACAGAAGAAATGATTGATGATGTTGGAACCACAGTAGTCTAGACTGAATGTGAGTGAAGTGTGGGCTATCAGACTCACAAGTCCAGCAAGGTATGATCCCATGGTAAGCGCCAGACAGACCCGGTTAGACATGATAGTGCTATAGTGAAGTGGGCGGCAGATAGCCACAAAACGGTCATACGCCATGGCAGCCAAGACATAGCACTCAGCATCCACAAACCCCACAAAGAAGGCAAATTGGGTGGCACAGCTAGAGAAGGAGATGACCTTGTGCTGGGTCAGAAAATCTGCCAACATTCTGGGAGCAATGGCAGATGAGTAGCCAAGATCCACGAGGGAAAGGTTGCAAAGGAAGAAGTACATGGGCGTGTGTAGTTGTGCATCTATCACAATGAGGACAATCATACCAATATTGCCTACCACATTGATCAGGTAAACAGCAAGGAATACCACAAAGAAGATAATCTGCAGCTGTGGGTCCTGGGTGATTCCCATAAAAATAAACTCTGTCACAACAGAGTGGTTTCTTTTATCCATCTGTTGAATTCTTAGGCACACTTAACTTTGGGTTGAGGACAGCTAGTGTAAGCTTCAAATCACTGGAAGTGCTTAAGCAGAGGTGAGATGCTATCTCTATCAGGGAAGTGGATGGGTGGATACTTGAATAAAAGGCTTTGCTAACTATAATACTCTATGATTATAATCTGGGCGATTGAGTTGATATGTTTGACAGAGTTCAAATAGAAATACTCAATTAAGTCAAGGTGGAAGAAGGTAAGTACTCCTTAGTGATGTCCAGTGTGGCTTCTTTATTGAAATTCGTGTTCTGAAGACAATGAAGCAATGGCTGATTACGTGACACCAAGTACTTTGTCTTGACTGAGCAGCTGACCTCACTAAATATTAAGTGATTGTTATTTCTAGCTAGTTATTAACACTTTGTTCTGAAAAGGAAAAAAAATCATGGAAATATATTAATACAGAAAATTCCGTTGCTAATGCACACAAAAGGTGAACCCATTAAAAGACACCATAAGATGCTCTGAAGCCCCCTTTTATGCATTTGTAAAGTGAGATTTGAATTCTGTTTTTTTTCTGTAGCATTATCTCATTTCTCTATGTAGATTTTATGTAAGGATGAAAAAAATAATATACATTTACTCTTTGGGTCATCATTTTTAATTGGAATATTTTAAAATAGATTTTATTACCTTTACATTTCCTATACTTCTAAATTATTCACTTTTTATCAATTAATTTTACCAATCTGTCACTCCCACTATCCCACCCCTTTACATATTTTTTAAGAAGAAGAAAAACAAAGTTCTTAATTCACAACTTCATAGTTCACCAAAACAAATGTTCACATCAGCCACATTCAAAAATTTATGGCTCTTTTGGCATTTTATGTTCATCACATCTCTTTTAGGAGAAACAAAGAGAGAGGTGACTATGTACAAAAAATCAACAAAACTTTTTCAAATAAACTGGAGAAAATTTTAAAAATTCAGAATTGGGCATAATTAGGACATTTCTGTTATTGGTTTATTAAATTATGTGTTTATATATGTGTATGCATATATAATATTCAGTTGGTAAATAAACATTTATTAATCACTTACTATGTTCCAAGCACTGTGCTAAGTGATAGGGACACAGAAGAAGGCAAAAGATAGGCTCTCCCTTTTAGGAAGGCAGATAATTTACGTACAATATATTTATGTACAAATAAACTACTCTCTCATTCCCCCTCCTCTCTCTGTGATTTAATGGATTTTCTCAGACCCTCACCTATAAAGAGACTGTAGAAGAAAATGACAAACTGCTTGCCAAGAAAATCCCCCAAAGGATCATAAAAAGTTGGACACAACTGAAACAACTTAACAACAATAATTGTCAGAGAGGGGTGTGATAGCTTCACCTGAATGCCAGTCTGCCTTTCTTAGTATAGCCAATCATAATATTCCATGACTTCCCCCAATCCCTTCTTTCTTGTGTGTCAACCTCCTTATTGGGGTTGTTGGCTTTACCAAAGTCGCCTGTCTAACCCACTTTGTTAACAGTTATATGCATCACTTAATAAAATGATTTTGTTTGGAGTGTGTGTCTCAGTTTGCCTTTATTAAATTTACTTGAGACACTACCAAGATGATATTCCTAAAGCATAGCTCTAACAATACCATTACTCTACTCAGTGAGGTCTACTCACTGCCTCCCTATAACCTTTAGTTTTAAATTAAAACCTCTTCTCTCTAAGGTTTAGAGCCCTTAATAACCTGGCCCCAACCTCCTTTTCCAATCTTATTCATCTCACACAGCTTCACACACTTTTCATTCTAGCTCAGGGGTAGGAAACCTGTAGCCTTGAGGCCACATGTGGCCCTCTAGGCCCTCAAGTGTGGCCCTTTGAATTCAAACTTCACAGAACAAATCCCTTGGACTCACTCAAAGACCACAGCCAAGGACTGTGCTTGTTGTCGTTTATCACAAAAGATGTTCAATCTCTTTTCTCCAGACCTTTGCAGGGGTCCCTAATTCCTGGAATGCTTTTAGAATAATAACCATCTGGCAAGCAGACTTCAGAAAAACCAGGAAAGACTTATGTGAACTGATGCTGAGTGAGGGGAGCAGAACCTGGAGAACTTTGTACACAGTTACAGCCACATGGTGTGATGACTAACTTTGATAGATCTAGCTCTTCTCAGCAATGCAAGGTTCTAAGACAACTCCATGAGGCTCATGAGGGAAAATGCTACTCACATGCACAGAAAGAATTACAGAGTTCTGAATGTAGATCAAAGCATACTATTTGATCTCTCTCTTTCTTGTTTTGTTTTGTTTCTTCTTCTCATGGTTTATTCCATTGGTTATAGTTCTTCTTTACAACATGACTAGAGTGAAAATATGTATAATATGAATGTATGTGTAGAGCCTACATCAGATTGCATGCCTTCTTGTGGAGGGGGGAATGGAGAGAGGGAGAGAAAATTTAATATTCAAAAGTTCATAGAACTGAATATTGTAAATTAAAAATATTTTTTTGAAAAAAGACTAAATTGTGGCAGTAAATTAAAGAATTAATTTCAAATTTAAAGTTAAAAAAGAATAATAATCATCTTTCAAAGCTCATCTCAGATGCCTCCTCTCTATATCTTTATCTTCTCAGATGCTAAGGCCTCCCCTTCCAATAAAGTAGCTTGTATGAACTCTGCACATATTTGGTATCTACTTATTTGGCAATGGCTATTTCTTTCAACAGATTGTAAACTCCTTGAAGGAAGAAATGATTTCAAATTGTTCTTTGTATCCTTAGAGCACAGCACAGTGTTGGGCATTTAAATACTAATTGAGGAATGGATTGATTCCCACTCCTTCTCAATACAATGTAAGTTCCTTGAAGGTAGATATAGGGTCATTTTTATCTTTATATCTCTAGAATCAGGCACAGTGTTTTGGTCATGCTGTAGGCACCACTTCATACATTTTTGTTGAATTGGATTGTTGAGACTCCTTTGCAGTCTACGTTCAGGTTTGTATTCTCAGCTCTCAGTGCAGTATTTGGTATATGAAAGGCCCTCAATAAATGACCTGATATTTCTATACCTAAAGTTTAAAGTGGACTTTACCATAATCATCCCTTTTAATTCTCATCAAAACTCTCTAAATTATGTCCTGCAAGTATTATTTTCTCCATTTCACGGATGAGAAAATTGAGACTGAAAGAAGTCAAATGATTTGCCCATGGTTAGAGAACTAGTACATGGAAGAGGCAAATTTCAAACCCAGATCTCTCCTGACTTCATCTAGTGCCATCACTGTGAGCTATACTGGGTCATAATGGTAATAACTGATGATATCATTGAGAAGAAACTTCATATCCATTGTCTTATTTGCTGCTGACAACAATCTTTTGAGGGAGGTAGTTATTACTTTCCTCATCTTACAGGTGTGGAAACTAAGAGTCAGAGGGCAATGACTCATCTAGCATCACTTAGCCATTAAATGTCCATCAGGGTATAAATCCAGTACTCTATTCCATATCTGACCCTCTTTCTACTGTGGCAAAGCAACTTGCCACATGTTCAATCTTTTAAACACTGAACCAAACAGGGGAGTAGGTGCCTCCCATGTAGCAAGTCTTTATTAATTACTGGATGGATTTAATAAAATTTGGTGAACAAATGTACTTTACTCCAAGATGATATGGAATAATAGGAAGAAAAAAAATAAGTATTGACCAAAGAGAGTATCAAATTCATTATTTATAGTAATGTTCAAGGTGTCACCTTCATGGAGCAGTGGTTAGAGCACTGGGTCTAGAGTTGGGAAGGTCTGCATTCAGATCTGACCTCAGACACTTACTAGCTATGTGGACCTTGTAATTTACTAAACCTGTTTGCCTCAGTTTCCTCATCTGTAAAATGAGGACAATAGCACCTTACCTCCCAGGATAGTTGTGAGGATGCAATGAGATAATAATTGTCAAATACCCAGCAGAGTTCCTGGAGCATAGGAAGCACTCTATAAATATTACTTATTATTAATTAATAGTAATAATTTAAAGATGTCCATTTTAAAAGACTTCTTAATCATTCTCATATGTTCCAAGTTGTCCTGGCTACTTTTTATAAATGCATCTCAATAAATAATCCCTAACATGGAAATTTCCATTTTCTCATGCTCCTCTTCTAAATCGCTCAGGTTTTTGTTTTAAGACTGGGATAATGAGTTTTCAAACCATTACCAAGGACAGTCTCTTTGCCCTCTGAATCTGCTTCATATCTTGCAAAGAACAGACATCCAAATGTTTATTGAATTGAATATGAGATGGGGCTAAAGTGGAGGTCCGGAAAAGTTCCCTGACCTCACTGGAGGAGAGAGAACATTTTCAGGATGGTTTTCAAAATTTGCCAATGATATCAAGTTAAAATATTATATCTGCATGTCACAGTGTAGCTGGGTCCAGTTAGTTCAGATCTTGGTTCTGGGATATAGGAAAGCTTTATCTCTTCATTCCATCAGGCACCTTTCTGAGGCCTTGCCTGAATTTCTAAGAAATATATCTGTGTATATGTGTGTATGCGTATGTATGTATGTATATGCGTATGTATATGTTTGTGTGCATATGTAGTAATGGTAGTAGTTGTTGTTCAGTCATGCCTGACTCTTTGTGACCCCATTTGGGGTTTTCTTGGCAAAGATACTGCAGTGGTTTGACATTACTTTCTCTAGTTCATTTTACAGATGAAGAACTGAGGCAAGTAGGATTCAGTGACTTGCCCAGGGTCACGCATCTAGTAAATGTCTGAGGTAGGATTTGAATTCGTGAAGATGAGTCTTCCTGATTCCAAGTCCAGGGTTTTATCCACTATACCACCTACCTGATTAGATAGAAGGATAGATAGGTAGATATATAGATGATAGATAGATAGAGATAGAGATTGATCAGCATAGATCTATTTATATTTATCCATTTTTATTCCTACTTCTATCCTGCTTCTACCTGGCAGTCCAACCTAAATTCTTCTCCCTCAGTTTTCTTGAAGACCCTTCTATTTGGTGTTTTAGGTCTTGCCTTTCATTTAGGTGCAAGATGCATCCTGGTACCCAAGCAGTGTGCTTCTTAAGTGCCCTAGCCTGGCACCTAGGTAGTATAGTGCATAGAACACTGAGCTCAGCATCACGAAGGTTAGAGTTGATGTCTTGTCTCAGACACTTGATTGCTGTATGAGCTTAGACAAGTAACTTAACCTCTGTACTGCAGTCTCTTTATCGGTAATATGATCAGTTTGGACTTGATGACCTCTAATGCCCTTTACAGTTTCAAGTCTATGATTTACGATCCCAGACTTATATCTTCCCTTTTTTCCTGTCATTTCAAACTTTTCCCTAACCCTACCTCTTAACCAAGTGCTTTAATTCTATTTTGTGTTTAAGATACAAGTATCATCATCTCCATTTTACAGATGAGAAAATTGTTCCCTGAAAGAATCCTTTCTTTCCACACAACTAGGCAGAAGCACATTTTGGGGGGTCCGTTGGTAAGTCTAATCCAGAACATAGGAAGTAAAAATCTCACTAGCCTTGGACTTGGTAGGATCACATACAGAATGTGTTCTCTGTTGTGGGTACTACATGTTAACTGAGACACTAATAAACTGGAATTTGTCAGGGACGCATCCAGAATAGGGAAGGGTTTGGGAGCCTTGCAGTTTGAGAACTAATTGAAAGAACATATGGAGTCAGAGAAATTGTATCCAAATACCATTGATGCCACTTTCTCTGAGATCTTCAATATCTCATTTATTTACTGGGGAACTTAAGTCTTTTCATGTCTAAGATGAGGAGTTGTACTCTAAAGTACCTAGAGAATCTAAATATGATTTAGGTTTGTTCTAGAGAAGACTTTGTTGGGATACGATCACTGTCTTCAAACATTATGAAGGGCTATAACTTAGAAAGAAGGCATTAAATCTTACATCATATACCCCAAGTGAGACTTATTCTGTGTGTCCCCAAAGGGCAGAACTAGGAACAAGATGGAGGGTGGCCTACTGGAGAGAAATGATTACTTTTAAATATGTAATAAAGTTATCATATAAATTTCTTTTTTTTTCTTCACTCCTCATCCCTGCCCTAGAGATGACTATCATTAGACACAAATAGTATATACAAATGTAAAATAATTCAATACATACTTCTGTTTCTCAGTTTTATCTCTAGATACAGATAGCATAGTTAACTTGGATATTTATAATAGTCAAGATGACTTATTTGTTCAAACCGTGCTTAAAACTTACATAAAGAGCTTACATTCCACTGGGGGGGGTTAAATGCCTTCACAAATAAATACAAGACATATGCAAAATAAATGCAAAGTTTTTTCAGTTAAAGGGATGGGGCAGGGACAACTGGGGCATTTGGACTGGAAAATTCCTTAAGCATCTTCCAACTCTAAGCCCTGGTAAAACAAAGGCAGAAAGCTACAGTTGTGCATAAGAATGTTTTTGAAAAAAAACTAGATTAGATCAGAAAGGAAACAGATCACACACCAATACCAAGACTGCTACAGTAATTTTTAAATAAAATTGAAAATGTTACTATTTCTTAGTCTAATACATCTATTTTCCTGAGGAAGAAATTGTGACCATGAAAGGGGAAGTTACTTGACCAAGGTCATGCAGCTGATTAATGGAGAAGCTATTACACCAGGGGTTCTTCTATCTGTCTATCTATCTATCTATCTATCTATCTATCTATCTATCTATCTATCTATCTATCTCTCTATCCACCTATCTATCATCTATATATCATCTATATATCTATCTATCTCTATCATCTATCTATCTCTATTTATCTATCTATCTCTATTTATCTATCTATCTGTTTGGTGAGTACTTTTCTGTGAAGTGATCACAGGATCTTATGAGAAAAAGATAAAGATTGCAGACATTTTAATGCAAAGAGAAGAATTAGAGCCAGGTAGCCCCGCCATTGGATAGCATGTCAGTGCTGTTTGAAGGGGGAGGCAAGGGGGGAACTGCGATGGTCTGAGCTGATTATTCAAGGGATGGCACAAATACTTAGGCTCTGGGGCTCTGGTTTTTAGAAGAGGTGATGGCAAGAAGAGATGACAAAAGAAGGATGGAGGGGGGTGGAGCCAAGATGGCAGCTGGGAAGCAGTGACTGGCGTGAGCTCCCCACCAAGTCCCTCCAAAAATCTATAAAAAATGGCTCTGAACCAATTCAAGAGCTGCAGAACCCACAAAGTGGCAGAGGGAAGCAGGGCTCCAGCCCAGGACAGCCTAGATGGTCTCTGGGTAAGGGCCGTCCCGCATGGAGCTCCCAACTCCCAGCTGAGGGGAGCTGAGCTGAGCCCAGCGCGCACGGCATGAACAGACCAGACGTGGACCTACCAGACGAGAAGACGAGCAGAGAGTGCCCTAGCATCCTGAATTACTGAGCTGTGGCATCTACCAGACCTCTCAGCCCACAAAGAGCAAATACAACAGAGAAAGTTAGTGGGAAAAGCTCCGGGACTGAGTTTACAGTTTGGCCACCGCCCCTGGGGCAGCAGAGGTGGAGCAGCTTTAGAACTAGAGCTGCAGTAGCTTCTGGCCCCAGGCCCACCTGGTGGGAGGAATTAAGTAGCTGATCAGAGCAGGAGTGAAGAGCCTGCTGAAGATTTAAGCCCAGTCCAGGTAGGGGGTTCTTGGGGAAGGAGGAGTGCTGGTGAGGCAGCACATCTGCCCAAGCATTTAACATAGAACTCTTTAGTCTACAAGCAGTCATACCCCACTGAAAAACTCAAGGGTCAAGTAAGTTGCCTGGGAACATGGCCAGCCAGCGAAAACACACCTAGATTCAGTCTCAGACTCTGGAATCCTTCTTTGGTGACAAAAAAGACCAAAACATACAGTCAGAAGAAGTTAACAAAGTCATAGAGCCTACAATAAAAA
>JAQQSZ010021028.1:0-10010 GCA_028646595.1 Phalanger gymnotis | reverse complement strand
ACTGGGGAACAGGGCAACCAGAGTGTACGCCATCTTGGAGTGGGGGGGTGGAAATGGGGAGAAAATTTGTAATTCAAACGCCTGTGAAAATCAATGCTGAAAACTAAACATATTAAAAATAAATTTAAAAAAAACTTTAATGTTTTTAAAATGACTCCATATATGTTTGTACTTACTTTGTTTTTACACTGTATGTATTTATAGATCTACTTGTTGTCTCCCTCCTTAGAATATAAGCTTCTTGTGAGGAAGGATTATTTCATTCTTTTTCCTATCTCTGTCACCTAGCCTGGGGCCTGGCACATAAAAGGTACTTAATAAACACTTGATTATTGATAGAGTCTATCTTTATCTACCTTTATCTACCTATGAGACTAAAATTGGCTCAAAACCTTTGTTGAGAAAGAGCCTCTTGCCTCTATTTCCTTTTTATTAAAAATATGTATTGGTATCTTTTGTTGTTATATTATCTTCATTTCCAAATATATCTTTCTATCCTGCTCTACCCAGAGAACCATCTCCTGTAACAAAGAATGAGAAAAAAAAAAGAAAGGGAAAAGAATTTCAGCAAAATTAACATATGTGCTATTCCCCGAAGCCAAAGCCCTCCACCTTTGTAAGAAGGGAGGTAGGTGCATTTTCTTGTCTCTTCTTTAGGACCAGGCTTGATCATTACGATTGCTCAGAATCCAGTTTAGCATTTGGGTTGGGTTTTGTTCTTGTTCTTTCTATTTACACTGTTGTATTTGCTGTGTATATTATTTTCCTGGGTCTACCAATGGCATTGCATTAATTTGTAAGTCTTATCATGCTTCTCTGCATTCTTCCTTTCCATCATTTCTTATGCCCCAATAATATTTCCTTATATTCATGTACTACATTTTGTTTAGCAATTCTATAGCCTCTAACATAGGGTAATTGATTTACTTACTTTTCTTGAGTCAGTCAGTTAACAAGCATTTATTAAGAGTTTACTCTGTATTTGACACTGTGCAAAGCTCTGGGAATTAAAACATACGCAGAAAGAAAGATAGTCCCTGCCCCCAAGGAGCTTACACTCTAATGAGGGAGCTGAAAAACAAGAGGAAAGGAGTAAAGGTACCCTTGCATAGCAGGGAAAGTCCTGCGTAAGTGAGCCAGGAGTGCAGCCTAGAAAGTGTTAGAAATATGCTTGACACTGAAATTCAGGTATCAAGGACAATTTATTATTATTGAGGAATCCAAGGGAGTTGGGCTTACGTTCCTGGCCAGGAGCAGACTCCGCCCTTCTTTAGGAAGAGGGAGTACAGCTTACAAAAATGACATCAGCTTTATAGTGTTAGACCAAGGCAGATTGATGCACCATCAACTCAGTACCTCCCCTCGAAGAGCTGATTGGTGCACTCCACTCTTCCTGACATACCTTATGTTCTCTCCTTGATATGTATAAGCATGTCCCGCTCCCCTTGTCATACATCTCATGTTCAAAAATGGCAGAAAACTCCTCCCTGTGGGTGTGTAAGGTAATATTCAATTAGCCAATTAAGCATGCATACCTGGTAGCCATTTGACCCAGTTCTCTCTTCGACCCTGACTGTTATCTGGCCAGTTTAGGCCAGTTTTCCTAACACCCTGAGTTTGTGGTTTTTGCAAAACCACAAATTTTATTTGGGTTGGCTGGCCACCCTTATCCTGGTTAATTTTTACTCCTTTGTTCAAGCTGACATTTCATTAATTATTCTGTGGAACTTAATTAATTATTCTGCGGAAACCTAACTTTCCCTAACTTTTACCAATCTCTCACAAAAGGAATGAAAACATGGCTGGTCTAAGCCTCCTTCTTAAAATGGAGGTTCTAGGAGGAATCAGTCAATCAGAGAGAAAGGTTCCAGCAGTGAGGTTACTTCCAGTGTGAGTAATGCCAGATAAAGTACATTTCCAGGGTAAAGAGGTTTCTGTGGCATAGTAAAAAACAGGCACTGTAGATCACAAGAAATGAACAGAACAAAGAGAATGGTGTTGAAAAGAAAATTCTTTGTTTGGGCTTTTCACTGTGATTAACAAGGCAAAACTCAGGACAAAGAAAATTAAAAGGAGTTTATTATAAGTACATCAAGGTAGCAATACATTGATAGCTGATCACTGGAGACCAGCAATGACATCAAGGTGGGGCCAGAGACAATTCAAATAGGTCAAGGTCAGCAAAAGAAGTTGGACCTTTGTATCTCAGTTCCTTCCCAAGTTAGCAATTACATGACAGTTTGCAGGTAGAGATACAAAGATCACAGGTAGTGGGGTATTTTCCCCCATCACCAATTGACAAGCAGGGCTAGGAACAATGGGTCACCAAGGGAACATAACTTTCAATAATTCCCCCATTTGGTGCTAACCATGTATATGGAAACAAACGAACCAGTGTGTACATACACTGTGTATGCACGTATGTGTACATGGTTTGGCACTATATTCAGTCTTACATCACACCTTTATCTCCTACTGCATCATCCTAATCTCTGTTGTTTGTGCCAAATCAATTCGAGCAAGCATTAATGGAGATAAACTATGGAACTCATAGCAAGTGTGCTGTGGATCACGAATCATAATCCCATGTTAGATAAACTTAGATACATAGAGTCAGGGTCTCATGCATGCCCCAAGGAAACAATCCTTGTTAAATGGGTCCTAAATGTAAACCAAGGCATGTTACAAGTCAAGCTATATAGGGGGTATGTCACCACTAGTTTTGGAGCGGAGATGTGTATATCAGCAGGGTCATCAAGACAACTCAGTAAACATACATACTATGAAACAAAAGACCAAAGCAATATAATAATGATCACATGAATATCAAAAACCATGAATCCTTCTCGTAACCGTGTAACCTACTCCCAGGGTTCTGTTAATCAGCACTTTTCATCTGGAGTCCCCGATGTCCCAAGCAGTCATCTGGTCCCTGAAAATAATAGGCCTTGTCTGGCAGCTCTGGAGTGCTCTCTTTCCAATGGATTTGCTTCTTTTACTCCAAGTGACTGTTTCCACAATCTAGCTAGCAGCTTCTATGGAGGTGAAAGATCCACCCTCAGCCAGCACCCAGAAAGCTGCCAACAGTACAGGTTCTTTTGATCTGCTTAACTAAGGGAAGCAAGGTGAAGGGGTTGGCAAGCTTACTTTAATTCAGCACACAAATATCATTCACTTAGTTCAAGAGAAAAAGCCAGCACCCTGAACTTCAGAGCAAAATACAAACAAATTACAAATATCAACAGACAGACCCAATACAATTCATAGTTACCAACATCTAGGTTTAGCCCGGGAGCTCAGAACAAGGGCTGGCCCAGAGTCACTCTCGCCACCACTGCTGCTGCAAAGAGCCCCAAGGAAGAGGAGGCCAAGCCCTGGTTTTATATCTTTTTCAGCGTCAAGGGTGAGTCAGTCACACATGCGACTCACCCACGTGACCTAAAATTGTCACAAAGAGGCGACTTAAACCCACGAGAGCCTCTGCTGTCCCAGACATGTAAACTAGGCCCTCCCTGGAGTCAGCCCCACCTTGGGCCCCACCCCAGTCACCAATCTACATCCACATAGGATTCACACCTAATAGGGGTTTGGGCTTGGGGCTTAGCACTTAGTAAGACTCAATGAAATACACTGAATTACTCAAACAAAACAAATGCCATTTTGGTTACCAACACAGTGACCTGCAGAATCTTAGGTGATTCTGTGAAAATCTTTTGCAAGAACAGAAGTTAATACAATTTAGCAAACCTTCCTAAATTTCCTTTTGCCAATAACTAGGTTGGCCATGTGGTGAAAATTAGTTCAGTCTTGTTGACGACGGAGCTATAGATAAAACATTAATTAGGAACCCATAGTTCACATGAAACTTCAGAAAATTTCAGTTAGCACATACTGTCACTATCTTAATTATCAATGCAATTTTTATATGTAAAATCCTAAACCCAGTTCTTAGAGCTTACTATCATAACACGTGCAGGGCCACGCATGCTTAAGGCTTGAATATAGAATCATTTACAGTTGACATATTTAATTATGTGATCTTGTTGCTTTCTCAAAATTTTCTACTCTTGCTAATTTCCCCCTTACAAGTAGGAGATACTGTAAGACTCTAATCCCATACATGAACACATAGCACCAGCACTCGTGATAAGTAGAGAGTTTTGATTCCCAGCTTTAACATTACACAAATGGATTTGCTTTAAGATGCTTAGTAACAAACAACAGAAGACTTGACTAGAGTGAAGCATGTTCAGTCGTTAACCATGTTGAAATGGACATAAACATAAGCTGCTGCTCTCAGAAGCCTTTGAAAGCCTGGGAAATCTTTCAGGTAACTCTTCAGTAGTTTGCATGCGTTTCAGAACGTGCTCTACACATAGGTTGGAATCCTAGGTTAAATAACAAACCTAAGATAGCTTACAAATTACTCTTCCCTAAGATACCTGATTGTATTGAACTTCTGTTCCTTAAAACCAGAAGAGGTTTTTGGCCTTAACCTCACAAATCAACACATTTACATCTTTGTTTCACAATTTGTCTAATTATACCCACATCATTCTGAAAGAATGAGATACTTCCACATGACCAGTTCAAGCATTAATTTAACCCTTGTAAGCAAGGATTGACTATAGATTCAGATCAAAACAGCAAGATCTTTCCCACTTGAAGCATTTCCAAATTACCTTACACAGACAATGAATATTCATCTCATCACCATTGGCACTGTGTACCGATCGCATCCAAAACCCCATAAAAAGTCATCAAGTATGAAGCAATTATATTCGATTAAAGAAATAATAATGCTAGTTAACCTTTCTATAGCGTTTGCCATATTCCAGGAACTGTTTTAAGCACTTTATAATCATGTGATCTTCACATAAACCCTGTGAGGTGGGTGATCTTATTTTCCCTTTATAGGTTAGTAAACTGAAGTAAACAAATCGTGAGGAAACTTGCTTAATGTCACGCAGCTAATAAATTTCTTAATGCCAGATAGCAAATGTAGTTTATATTAGGTTATGATTTGCCACGATTATCTTGATAGAAAAATTAGACTACATTTTGGTTTCTTTCAGGACAGATTTTGATCAAATCAAATCAAATCTGGATTTATAATCATTAATGGCAATATTTAAATCTCCCTTTATTCAATGGCCATTTACTGTTAGCACTTCAAAAAAGGTGCCCATTATTATTGATAAACTCATTTTTAAAGACATGTAATGGCAATTTCCAGGTCCCTGTAACCTGTTTCTCTATTTCCTCAAAGAGTTGGATCAATTCTTAGTCCCCAGCCTTTTTTTTAACCTATCTTTGAGGTTTTCCAGATAAGGAGCTGCCCTAAGCATTCAGCTTCCCATTCCCATCTGCTAGCTTCAAAACCTGGGAATTCCCAGCTGTGTATCACAAAGAATAACCACATAAAGTTTCCCATATCCTTATCTGAATGAGTTCAAAAATCTTTCTTACTTCTCCCTTTCTAAATCTCCAAAACCTGTTACTCAGACTGCACAACTTTCCTTAGCCCTCTACTCATTTCTTCTTCTCTCTAACTGCCTTAAACATCTCCTGCTTCCTTTTAAACTTATCTTTAAAAGAAAATCCTCCAACTGTCTTGTTTCTTTTGCATCCTGATTGGATACTTTCCTTACCAATCACATCCCAGACTACCTTACTCCACTAATTTCTTTTTTTTTAATAGTTCTTTTTTATATAATATTTCCCCTCAATTATAGCTAAAAACAATTTTTAACATTCATTGCTTTCTAAGTTTTGAGTTCCAAATTCTACCCTCCTCTCCCTCCCTCTTCCTTTCCCTAAGATGGCAAGCAATCTGATATAGGTTATACATGTGCAATCGTGTGAAACATTTGCCTATCAGCCACTTTGTGGAAAAAAATTCAAACAAAATGAGAACAAAAAGAAAGTGAAAAACAGTTTACTTAAGTCTGTATTCAGATGCCATCAATTCTTTCTCTGGAGACAGATAGCATTTTTTATCATGAGTGCTTTAGGACTGTATTGCTAAGAATAGCTACGTCATTCACAATTATCATTTTACAATATTGCTGTTACTGTGTACACTGTTCTCCTGGTTCTGCTCACCTCACTCTGTATTGGTTCATGTAAGTCTTCTCAGGTTTTTCTGAAATCATGCTGCTCATCATTTCATTATTTCACAATAATATTCAATTATAATTAGACACTACAACCTATTGGGCCACTCTCCATTTGGTGCTATAAATATGTTTGTACTTGTGGATCCTTTACTTTTTTTTTTTATCTCTTTCAGATACAAACCTAGTAGTGGTGTTGCTGGATCAAAGGCTATGCACAGTTTGATTGCGCTTTGGGCATAGTTCTAGAACGGTTGGATCAGTTCACAACCCCATCAACAGTGCATTTGCATCCCAATTTTCCCACATCCCCTCCAACATGTATCATTTTCTTTTTTCTATTATGTTAGGCAATCTGACAGGTGTGAGGTGGTATCTCAGAGCTGTTTTAATTTGCGTTTCTCTAATCAATAATGATTTAGAGCATTTTTTCATATGACTATAGATAGCTTTGATTTCTTCATCTGAAAACTGTCTTTGACCATTTGCAAGTTGGGGAATAACTTGTATTCTTATAAATTTGACTCAGTTCTCTATATATTTCATAAATGAGACCTTTAAGAAATACCTGGGGTAAAAAAAAAATTCCCTAGTTCTCTGATTTCCTTCTAATTTCGGTTGCATTGGTTTTGTTTGTGCAAAAACTTTTTCATTTTCTATAATCAAAATTATCCATTTTGCATTTCATAATGCTCTCTGTATCTTGTTTAGTCCTAAGTTCTTCCCTTTTCCACAGATCTGACAGATAAACTATTCTAGGCTCTCCTAATTTGCTTATGGTATCACCC
Source organism: Phalanger gymnotis (assembly GCA_028646595.1). Taxonomy (NCBI): domain Eukaryota; kingdom Metazoa; phylum Chordata; class Mammalia; order Diprotodontia; family Phalangeridae; genus Phalanger; species Phalanger gymnotis. The sequence continues at coordinate 3,106 of JAQQSZ010021028.1, read as the reverse complement.
TTCATGTTTAAATCATGTACCCATTTTGATCTTACCTTGGTATTCAGTGTGAAATATTGGTCTATACCTAGAATCTGCCATACTGTTTTCCAGTTTTCCCAGAAGTTTTTTCAAATAATGAGGTTTTGTCCCAAAAGCTTGGGTCTTTAGGTTTATCAAACACTGAATTACTATGGTCATTTGCTACTGTGTCTTGTATAACTAATCTGTTTCACTGATCTACCTCTCTGCTTCTTAGCCAATACCAGACTATTAATATGAATATTACTTTATAACATAGGTTGAGATCTGATACAGCGAAACCACCTTCCTTCACCTTTTATTTTCATTGATTCTCTTGATATTCTTGACATTTTGTTCTTACAGATGAATTTTGTTATTATTTGTTCTAGCTCTATCAAGCTATTTTTTGGTAGTTCGATTGGTATGGCACTAAATAAATAGATTAATTTAGGTGGAATCATCATTTTTATTATATTGGTTTAGCCTACCCATGAGCAAATGATATTCTTCCATTTGTTTAGATCTGACTTTATTTGTGTGAGTAGTGTTAGGTTGTTTTTTTTTTTTTAAATTGTGCTCATATAGTTCCTGAGTTTGTCTTGGCAGGTAGACTGCCTTGTCTTGCTCTACAGTTATTTTAGATGGAATCTCTCTATCTCTTGCTGATGGACTTTGTTGGTGATATATAGAAATGCTGATGATTTATAAGGGTTTGTTTTCTATCCTGCAACTTTGCTAAAGTTGTTAATTATTTCAACTAGTTTTTTAATTAACTCTCTGGGATTCTCTAAGTATACCATCATGTCATCTGTGAATAGTGATAGTTTTGTTTCCTCGTTGGCTATTCTTCGGTTAATTTTCTCATCACTATAGCTAACATTTCCAGTACAATATTGATTAAGAGTAGTGATAGTGGGCATCTTAGCTTCACCCTTGATTTTATTGGGAAGGCTTCTAACTTATCCCCATTACAGATAATGCTTGCTGATGGTTTTAGACAGATACTACTTATTTTAAGAAAAACTCCATTTATTCCTATACTCTCTAGTGTTTTCAATAGGAATGAGTGTATTATTTTGTCAGACTTTTTTTGCATCTATTGAGATAATCATATGATTTCTGTTGGATTTATTATTGATATGGTCAGTTATTCTGACATTGAACCAACTCTACATCCCTGGTATAAATTGTACCTGGTCATAGTGTATGATCCTCATGATATGTTGCTGTAATGTATTTTATTTAAAATTTTTTGCATCAGTTTTCATTAAGGAATTGGTCTATAGTTTTCTTTCTCTTGTTTTCAGTCTTCCTGGTTTAGGTATCAGCACCATATTTATGTTGTAAAAGGAATTTGGCAGGACTCTTTCTCTGCCTTTTTTTCCAAATAGAACATGTAGTATTGAGATTAATTGTTTTTTAAACATTTGGTAGAAATCATTTGTAAATCCATCTGGCCCTGGGGATTAAATATTCTATTTTCTCTTCTCTTAATTTGAGCAATTTATATTTTTGTAAATATTCATCCATTTCACTTAGAGCGTCAGATTTATTAGTATATAATTGGGCAAAATAGGTCCTAATTGTTTGAATTTCCTCTTCATTGGTGAGGAATTCTCCCCTTTCATTTTTGATACTGGTAATTTGGTTTTCTTCTTTCCATTTTTAAAATCAATTTAACCAACGGTTTATCTGTTTTATTGTTTTTTTTTAAATAAAACCTACTCTAGTTTTATTTATTAGTTCAATGGTTTTCTTACTTTCAATTTTATTAATCTTTCCTTTGATTTTTAGAATTTCCAATTTGGTGTTTAACTGGGGTTTCCTTATTTTGATCTTTTTCCATTTTTTTTAGTTGCATGCCCAATTTATTGAACTGCTCTTTCTCTATTTTATTGATGTAAGTATTTAGAGACATAAATTTTCCTCTAAGTACTGCTTTGGCTTCATTCCATAAATTTTGGTATGTTATCTCATTGTTGTCATTATCTTTAATGAAATTATTATTTCTCTAATTTGTTCTTTGACCCACTTATTCTTTGGGATTTGATTTAGTTTTCAATGAATTTTCAATCTATTTTATACCACCCTTTATTGAATGTAATTTTTATTGCATAACAATTGGAAAAAGATGAATTTAACTTTTCTGCCTTTTTGCATTTGATTGTAAGGTTTTTATGCCCTAATACATGGTCAGTCTTTGTGTAGGTCCCATGCACCACTGAGAAAAATGTATATTCCTTTCCAGAGGTCATTGTATCTAAGTTTTCTAGAATTCTGTTCACCTCCTTTCTTTCTTGTTTATTTTTTCGTTAGATTTATCTACTTCTGGGGGGGGGGGAATTGAGATCCCCTTCTTGTATATTTCTTCCTGTAACTTATTTAACTTCTCCTTTAACAATTTGGATGTTATATCAATTGATGCATGTATTTTTAGTATTGATATTACTTCATTGTCTATGGTATCTTTTAGCAAGATATAATTTCCTTCCTTATTTCTTTTAATTAGATCTATTTTTGCTTTTGCTCTATCTGACATCATGATTGCTACCCTTGCCTTTTTTTTACTTAAGGTAAAGCGTAATAGTTTGTGCTCCAGCTCTTTATCTTTATTCTGTGTGTGTCTCTGTGCTTCACATGTGTTTCCTGTAAACGACATATTATAGGATTCTGGTTTTTAATCCATTCTGCTGTCCACTTCCATTTTATGAGAGTGTTCATCCCATCCACATTTACAGTTATGATAAATAGCTCTATATTTCCCTCTACCCTACTTTTCCTTGTTTATCCTTTTCTCTTTCTCTCTTACCTTTCTCCCTGTCCATCCTCACAAGTGTTTTATTTCTTTTTTTTTTAATTTATTTTTAATACGTTTAGTTTTCAGCATTGATTTTCACATGCGTTTGAATTACAGATTTTCTCCCCATTTCCACCCCCCCTACTCCAAGATGGCATACACTCTGGTTGCTCTGTTCCCCAGTCTGCCCTCCCCTCTGTCACCCCATTCCCCTCCCAACCCCCTTTCCCTTCCTTTCTTGTAGGGCAAGATAAATCTCTATGCCCCATTGCCTGTGCATATTATTTTCTAGTTGCATAAAAAAAA